>JAHDVF020000573.1:0-45469 GCA_022606425.2 Lepidostoma basale | reverse complement strand
CCTTTTATCTGTTTTAATTATTAGGTGTATAACTTTGCTTCCGCCGTTTTGCAATAGATGGCAGTAGCGGTAAGTGGTAGTTGGAATAAATAGATCATAGATGTCATACAATAAGCTTAAGTATTCCCGATTAAACATGTCAGATTACGAGCCAAATTCTCGTCATTTGCGGGAGGTTTTAATTTTATGCTTTAATATGAAGAAATCTGCGGCTGAGGCTCATCGAATGCTCTCAAATACCTATGGTGAGGCCGCTATTAGTGAAAGAACGTGCCGAGAGTGGTTTCAACGCTTTAAGAACGGTGATTTTAACGTCCAAGACCAGCATGGCGGTGGAAGAGAGAAGGTTTTCCAAGACGAAGTTTTTCCAAGAAGCGACGCTCTCCATGGACGCGCTCTCGTCAAAGTCCAGAGGCTCGCTGCACAGATGCACCTGCCACGTTGTGTTTCCGCAGTATCCAGACACTGAGAATCAATAATATGATCCTTACCACTCCTTTGTGGAATGCCAGCCGACATGGCTATATGTACGCAAAACATGACACGTGTCGTTGTTTCTTGTGATTATTCGTTTAAAAACATTTAATTTCAGGTTTTAATAAGATTTGGACTGTTTTTATTTGACTATAAAATAATCCTTGCAAATCCACATAACCTAAAATACTTGGCGTGATACGTCATGCAGAGGAGCGATTAGAGTACAAGCCTCACTTCATTGCGAAACTGGACAAGGGAAGACGTGAAACAGAAGAGATTGTTTTAAAAAGTACCATACTATGCAAAACTATAAGTAGTCCATAATGTTTTCTGTAACTACCTATCAATAAATTAATATTTCGACATTATTTAAATTAGAGTTGGCTGACAAACAATATCAAAAAATAATGGAGTGGTGCGGGTTAAGGAGGCAGAATACTCGGTAGAATCAAGAATGGACATTGCTGAATTCGTATGAAAGATGTCGACACATTATACCAGGAGCACAAGAATATCAGTTACCAAGCAGACGTAGGAATTCAAATTGATCCATCGTAGGTTGTCTGATTCCGGCTGCCATGGCGGCTGCGAGGGTTGTGGTCGTGATACGCCGCCCAGAAGAGACCAGACGTCCCTCGGCAGCCCTCACGCTAGCGGTGCCCAGCACCACGCCCCCGTGGATCCGCAACTCCTCAAGGCTGAAGCGACGGAGGCACCTCTCAATGCCCCTTCGAATAGCCTCAACATCATCTAAAAATACAATAAATATAATCAAATGATTTAACTGAAATCTTTTAATGGAAGTTCATTTTAAATAATAATTTTAAAATATCAACAAAAGTTCTGATCCCAACCCTAATGTATGGAAGCCAAGCATGGAACTGACAGAAGAAGCATGAGAGCAGAAAAAATGCGGTAGAGATGTGATCTCTGAAACGTATATGTGGTAGAACGATATACGACAGAATCTCAAATGCTGATAGAAGAAAGAAATGTAATAATAATAATAAATTGGGATTACGTTAATAGAGTATAGTTGTGGGAAATATTGTCTGAATATGGAATAAGTACAAAACTGATCACGGCCATTAAGTCGCTATACACGGAGAGCACTGCTAGTGTCAGAGTGAATGGAGATCTTACAGCCTGGTTTGATATCAATAGAGGTGTCCAACAGAGCTGCGTAATGTCCCCGTGGTTATTTAATCTGTATTCTTTACAGCTTCCAAGAGATGGGCATCTCATAATCCATTTCTTTAAATTAATCAGGGGATATTTCGAGAACTCGGCCGTGCTAGAGGGTGTTGGTCTTTTTGTCCCTGATAGATTTCTCCGACAGCGACAGCACAGATTTACCTACCGGCCGCCAGAACGAGAGTATAAGTATAAGAAGTGAATGCGGTGCGAATGAAAGTGTTATGAACAAAAGAATGAAAGGGTCGTTAAGATGGTTTGGACACATGGAAAGAATGAGTGAAGACAGAATGGTGAAGAAGGTATATGTGAACAGAGCTAGAAATAGAGGAAAGCAATGGCAAGATCAAATCGATTAAATATTAAATGTCGTTCACGTGAGGAGTCGGAGAAATGGACGCGCGTGCATGACACGATGTATGAATTTTAGAGATGAAGCGAGAGAAACAGTATGTCAGGACAGCCTGCCTGCTGCGGTTAGTTAGTTAGCTACTCATGAATTGAAATCCTTTTGACACATCATTTGTTCCTTAGATTAAGATTTCATAGTTATTATTAACAAATTGAATTACTAAAGCAAGCGAGACAAAATGTAATACGCAGTCATCGCGCTAATTGAATGGAATGTATTCTTACCCATTTCTATAGTAAATATGAAGGAATCTAATTATACTTTCGCTCTTCAACTCGACGTCAAGAACCGTCGTACTGTCAAAATAATTTCCAATTCACGGCTGCTAACAACGGAATGCGCGCTCTGATTGGTTGATTTTGTCGTCAATGCTACCACTACTAAGCCGTGTCTAGTTAAGCCGTGTCTATTAAAAGTAAAGTACTAATAACATTCTCTTTACTATAAGGCGCAATACTTATTATACGGAAGTGTGATATAGCCATGTTTCACGGCATAATAGGTGAGATTGCACTAGACAAATTTTACATGACCGAAAAGGCGTTTTCTCTCTGGAGGCTTGTTTGATCTTAGTTAGGATTAATTTTAATCAGTGATTAAGATTATGAAAGACAATTTAAAAACAATAATAGTGGTAGTGACAATTCTGTGAGTGAAAAAAAATAGCGTTCTGCCCCGGTACCGCAAAGCAGTTAGGTACTGCCGGCCGGATGCAGAGAGTGGCCACACTCTGAGAGGGGATGATCTAACCCCCCACCCTGCAGAGTTCCGGGCAGCTCTCGAGCGAGTCAGTCTACCACCGGCCTCCGGGAAAGGAACATCTCCCCCTCGGCGGACGCGCGCCGGGGGGAGATAGTCTCAAAACATCGCGAAGTGTTATATCGAACGCCGGGAAGTGATTCTGGAAAAGATCGCGATATCGCCGCATGGCGTCAGTAACCATGGCGTCAGCTCATCATCATTGGGACCTGATGCTGGCCACGGCTGTCTCAGCGAATGAGACCAGGCCGCCTCTCGTTCGCCATTAGCGGCCGACTCGCCACCACGCTGGGTTCGCAGATCACCGTCCTCGTGCTAACCAGCCGCGCCAGCTAATCACCATTGGAGCGTGATGCTGGCCACCGCTGTCGCTGTGAAGAAGGCCCGTGCCCTCCGCGGTCCATCATCCGCGTGATGCTTCTGTGTTATGCAGCCTCCGGCAGTCCTTGATGCTGGCCACGACGGTCCTCGCCGCAGATCAAGTAGCGTTATTCAGTGATGGAGTAGCTTTAAGTCGTTCCAACGATTAGCAAGTAAGTCATCTTTAATTTATAAGTGATCTGTTTCTTTCTTTATGTATGTTTGTGTAAATAAATATAAGTGTAAATAATAAATATTGGTTTCAATCACTATACATCAATGATGTGAATGTAACACGAAATTGAATAAGACCGAAGAAAACATGGCACGATCAAACTCATCAAATATTTAAGAAGAAGAATATTACCTCATTATTTATTCAATTCAACAAGTAAGCACCCGATAATACGTATTGACAAGCGGAGTTAACGGTTCTATTCCAAATTCAATCAAAAATGAAACAGATGAATGTTATATTTTGTCAAATGTGTGAAAGTTTTTCCAAACAACAAGATAAGATTAGTTAATTAGAATAATTAACTTCATTAATTAGAATTAATAAATAGGCTGGTTTTCTTAAAGTTTTATTAACTACGGAACACTGTTGTTACAATAGCGAGCTTTGTTTGTTAGTGTAACCATCAACAGTTGATCGTATCACCTGATGATGCAAATTGGAGAAACTGCTATGCACTTCCAACAAACTGACCGAGGATAGCATGGCGTGACCAAATTAATAAGTGACTTAAAGACGTCTGATTTCCAAGTTAGAAAAATGGAAGAGCGTGCATGTTACGATGTATGAATGAAGAGGAACCTGGAGAGAATATCAAATACCAAATGTGAATCCACAACACAAAGAATTGATATCATAAAGGTCATTTTGCGCCACCCTGTGCATACACAAATTTTATTTTCCGAGACAGCGTGGAATTGTGATTTGTGAGCTGGCGTTTAGTGCTGGAAGAAAATATTTTTATTTTTAATGATAAACTAACGATGACTTACTTGCTATCCGTTGGGACTTCCGGAGGCTGCATGGCACAGAAGGATGCCCGGCGTCCACTTCCATCTCCCGGGCTGAGGGGCATCACGCAGATGATGGATCGCGGAGGACACGGGTCTTCTTCACAGCGACAGCGGTGGCCAGCATCAAGCCCCAATGTTCCTTTCCCGGAGGCCGGTGGTAGACTGACTCGCTCGAGAGCTGCCCGGAACTCTGCAGGGTGGGGGGTTAGATCATCCCCTCCCAGAGTGTGGCCATCTCTGCATCCGGCCGGCAGTACCTAACTGTCACTACCACTATTATTGTTTTTAAATTGTCTTTCATAATCTTATCACTAATTAAAATGAAACCTAACTAAGATCAAACAAGCCTCCAGAGAGAAAACGCCTTTTCGGTCATGTAAAGTTTGTCTAGTGCAACCTCATCTATTATGCCATGAAACATGGCTATATCAAAATGTTAAATTAGTTCCTACCGAAAACATTTAATCTTTTTATCGTTTGGTCTATTTCATTATTATATCTATGGTCTCATGCGTTCGCCGTTATGTTTTGTTTTTTGCTGTTCTTGCCGGCGTTTTCCCTTGAACAAAATTAGTATTAAAACAAAGTATGATCGAGATTAATAAAGTTTTGTACACCATCGGGCTGTGAGATACACCGGCTCCGAGAATCCGGACTTGTGCAGCTAGTGAGTGAGGTTATATTATTTATGTTTTGTGCAACTATAAATGTCGCCCATCGAAATGGTGTGAATACCACGCGTCTCGTAAAATTATTCTTATTGGAACAAAATAGCCACCCACATCGACTGCAAATGTGGATGATTATTTTGTACGTACAACTGTCTCTTAATAATGGTCTGTAACATCTCTGTTTTATTATTTTTACGTCTTTTTTTCTTCTTAATTTAAGCCGCCATTGTTTTTCGTGTAATTACGTAAATGTATTAGATACGTAGTATCCGTGAAATTTGATCCCTTTTTAAACCGAAATCAATTTGGCCATCGCAGATTGTTTTATTATAAAGTAGAAAGCAATAAGTGAATGTATTCCTAGTGTGAAATACCTTATGTTTGTTGCCGCGAGAGAATTTCTATATCTCCCGTTAGGAAGGCTGTATAGCACCCGACTTGCGGCTCATGGCCTCCTATTGTCTTCCTAATGTTGAACCATCTCTGCTACTGTACTATACACAATATATTGTCCTGTATCGCCACCTGAGCCTCTGTATTTGTGCAGGACAGGTACGAGAGCCCCACCTTCGCCTGCGCCCTCAGTGTACCTGGAAGTGGACCGTCGGCAGGACGCTGGACTCGCAGTGGCGCAGCGGGAGGGCATGCTGCTCCGGCGTGTCCTGCTCCCACCAGCCCCTCAAGTACTCGCGGGAGCTGTGCCAGGCGCCTCATGGAGAGTGAGTCTCCCCTGTACCACTGCCGCAGAGATGATAACAAGTGCAGTAGTGCAATAGTGTATAACAGTGTATAATTGCAGGGTAGCGGAGGAAGACAGGGGGGCGAGGCTGGAGCTGCGCGACCTGCAGCGCCGCATGAGTCTGCTCAGGGACCTGCAGCTCGTCTCCAGGTGCGGGAAGATTGGCTGCCCCGTTGGAATACTATTGTTACTAGAAGCTGCGTTGTGGCTGTTTGAAGAAGGGCGAGGAGACCGTACGGGTGCTGCACCGGCGCCCGCTGCTGCTCCGCTCCACGAGGATCCTGGAGATGGTGACTAGCTTATGTTTTAATGTAATGATTTCACACCGAGTGTTGGCCTCCTGGTTGAAATGGGATCTAAACTCAGTTAATCCGGAAGAATACATTACTCTCTACTAATATTATGTTATTTGTATTGGTATGGTCTCACTAGGATTGATGATTTGAATTTGGTATTGTTATTATTATATTGAAAGAAGGAAGGCTCGTAGAATGGTCCACATCAAGGAGTTTGTATTGTAACTTACTATGCTATACTGCAGGAGCTGTTGGGAATGTTTCATCTTTATTATGTAGTTGGCAATCTTGTGGAGCGGGGATTATACAGATCTTCCAGGGTTCACGCACCGCATTTAGCCTTTAGAAACCATCGCAGTGATGTACATCAGTCAGTCACTGCCCCCGTACCGCTGATTTCACGGGACTTGGCACTCATCAATGCGACTCTCCCATTAAGGCCAGGTGTAGGCCTGAAGAGGCCACTCAACCTGTTCAGTTGGCTTTCTACTTCCACGGTTTCTCGTGGTATCATACCAGAGGGGAAATGAATACTGCAGGGTGGCCGTACTTGAGATCGATCACAAGCGTAGCACAGACGACATCCAACCAAAAGCAAGTCTAGCTCCTTTTCCCATTCTGGTGTGTGTTGTCCTTCTCCTGCACGCACTCCAGCCCATATTATAGCCCCCTAATAGTAGATCCTGTACTATAGACTAGTTACCTGTCACATGTCAGGAGAATCAAAAGTTGGAAACAGGAATTACCAACGTGTTTCGCCTTACAAGAGCATCAACAAAATTGGAACCCAAAATTAAGGCATTTTTATAACGCTGTATGGTTTAAGTGAATTTGATTGAAAATCCAAATTTTAATATATTTAATTTTATAACTCACTTTCCATATATTATTATATTTAAACTTTGTAAGTATTTGGGCATAGTTGGATATACTCGTATTTCAATGGGTATGATCATTGAAAGTTGTTACGATGACGTCATCGACGGTATGTAGATAAGCTCGCAATGCGGTAACTCCCAAATTTGTATTTACCACAAAGGATTGACTCCCGCGGGCGATGGGGACTAGAGGGTTATCCAACCCCTAGAGAAGTGGGAGTCTTGCCTCGGGCATTCTGTCAATCCACGTAGCAACGGCTTTGTTTGAGCAGATTTGGTTTTAATTTTAATATAATTTAACTTACTCACTTTGCAGCACTGGTTGAAATACATTTTAAGGGAAATTTGTAAGCCGTACTGGCATTAATCTACTTATTGAGGCATTCCATAGTAATCTGCTTTGGGAATTGATTAAACATTGCCTCCTCCGTCTTCAGGTGTAAAAATATTATTGTTTGATGATTGCCGCTCCTTATGCTAGTTATTAATACCTTTTTACTGTTTTTACTATACAAGTGTTTTCCTTTATAGAAAGAATTTGTTCCAATGACAATTAGAATAAATTGTTGAATAATATGTTGAAGTTGTTAGTGGAATAAGCTAAAAATGAAATAAACACAAATGTCCGGATCGTCCAGCTGACGACAAGTGCACCATCTATCTGATGGTATCATAAAGTTTCTAGGCCCCTGAGACGTTGTTTATTGCCTTGAGCCATGCTTCCCATTTCGGTTGACTTTTTTGTCTTAGTAGATTGGCATTGGAAGCAATCAAATCAAATCAGTTTATTTTCTCAAAAGACATTACAAACATTTTTTATAGTTGAAGGCATCTATTGAGAACAGGTAAAACATAATAAGTGGAACGCACGAGAGATGGTTCCACATTAGGAATACAAGATACTCTCCAAAGTCAAGATGACATATCTGACTATCGTTCTCGTCAAACCAGTCGGCATGTTTCCTGTTCTCTGTCCACTCCTGGGGGGGATGGAATTTTTGATTCATGGATCGATCCTTCAGCAACTCTATGTTGTATTTTGCCCTGCATAGTTTTGATTTGTTAAGTCTCTTCGATCTTAGTTGAAGGGAAATTTCAGAATATACTAGTCTATGATGGGTCCAGCGATGGTCAGTTCCGGTCATGGCTATTGTGATCATGACCTCTTTTTGGTCTCTCTTCCTAACGATGTTGGATTTAGGGTGTTGCCATGAGGTCTTTCGCCGTTTTTTTTTTCAAGGTCATGCTCGGCACATTTTGTTAGCAGCGTCAGGCCATTGGCATTCATCTTCCCGATTCCTTCCTTTCCAGAGTTCAGCCTCTCTTCCCACTCTTGCATTAAAGTCTCCAGTTGGGAGTAAAAAGTTTCCTTGGCCCGGGTCGGGGCGTACGCTGATATCACAGCGGCATAGGTGTCATCCGCTAGGTTCAGACGGAGGGTCATCAGACGTTCATCTAACCCAATGGGTAATGTAGTCGGTTGATTGACTAGTTCATTTTCAAATCCTTCACTTGGGGTTTGTGTCCCTGCAACGTACCTCCGGCGCTCCAGTACGGGGCTTCTTGTTTTTTCCTGTCGGCGGAATTGGTTCAGGCAAATGGTCAGTAAAGTTTTTATTGAAACAAAAGAAGTGTGACCCAGCATATGTGCAAATATTGCAATGTGGATCTCCATAGAGGCCAATGTTGGCAAAACTACCATACAAAAATGATATATTAAAGTATTTTAAATAAAAACGAGAAGTTTCAATTGATTTAAACCCGGTATTTTCATTTTTAACTTACAGTATTACTACACTTTTAAGAATCCCTTCACAAAACCTGAAATTTCACAAAAATGGGCCGGGCACAGGGGTAAGTTTTATGTGTATTCGGCTGGGGCTCAAAGTGTTAATAATACATTCAATGTCAATTGTTGTGATCATTAACAATTCCATTTGCTTGAGCAAAAAAAAATAAATAATAAACATGGAAGTCATTATTGACAAATAGGTGGTTGAGGCTGGTAGCTTCGGTGGTCACCTGCCGGGATGTGCTGCTTCATCCGGGATAGCAACTTCTCGATTTCTTGTTTGGGCCAACTAAGGGAATCTAGAATTTACCCGTTGACTCTGTTCCGCGCGTAAGAACTGAATAAATCCTCCTCTTCTTTTAGATAGTCGAGACAGTGCTTGCACCACGTCTTATCTTGTGGGCGCAGCTCCCTGGAGGAAGGCGGGGTCGCTTTTCCATCGAGTTTAGAATTTACCCGTTGACTTTGTTCCGCGCGTAAGAACTGAATAAATCCTCCTCTTCTTTTAGATAGTCGAGACAGTGCTTGCACCACATCTTATCTTGTGGGCGCAGCTCCCTGGAGGAAGGCGGGATCGCTTTTCCATCGAGTTTAGAATTTACTGTTCGAAATCGTCTCGAAGGATGTCCAATAATTCTGTAAGACAACTTAAGAAAATGCCGGTCCAGAGTCCGATTTCCAAAAAAAATATGAAGATTTATTATTCTCTTCTTCTCCACCAGCTATAAGCATGGAGTATAATTTTTTTTAATAGCAACCTAAAGTTTGACAACACGACGGAAGACTAAGTTATTTATTGAACTTTATAATATTTTTTTTCAATAAAATGGATTAAAATTATTCAATTTATATTAGAGACATTAACTATGTAACAATTTCTATACATTTTTATATAAGAGTTTTATTTAAACACTTTTGTAGGCTTGTCAATCAGTTTTATTGAGCTAGTGCAATAGCTTTAAATAAAGATGAATAAGTAACATTTACATAGTGTTTAAATAAAACTTCCATAAGTATAAAAATAATGTGACTAGGAATCTTTCAGAGAGTCCAGGAGACGTGGTGACGTCCACTTCTCCGACCTTGATGCGTGAGAGTCAGGTGCGTGAGAGCATCAGAGTCGACTTTGGCTTCATTGAAGAAGCCATGTACTATAAATTATTGGCTCGAGCCATGCTTCCCATTTCGGTTGACTTTTTTGTCCACCACTCTACAGGTGGTTGGTTGAACTTTGTTTTTCAAAGTTTTATAAGCCCGTTTTTTTATATCTGAACCAGGGTCATTTTTCCCCAGACAGAAGGCTCGGCGCTTTTATCTAGTAAATGACATATCTGACTATCGTTCTCGTCAGACCAGTCGGCATGTTTCCTGTTCTCTGTCCACTCCTGGGGGGGATGGAATTTTTGATTCATGGATCGATCCTTCAGCGCAACTCTATGTTGTATTTTGCCCTGCATAGTTTTGATCTGTTAAGTCTCTTCGATCTTAGTTGAAGGGAAGTGGACGGCGAAGTGGGTAAGAGATTTAAATGTTTATTATTGCAATTCTGCTGTACTTACAATTCGACCATCCATTCTCCTTTCAGGATTGGGCTCCAATTTGTGTCGGTGATCGCCACCGACGCCCCGTTGGTGGATTTTGCCGATATAATAATAATGCTAATAAGCCAAAAGAAGGCACTATTGGCACGAATCGCCTCCATGATGTTATTTTACTGTTTATTAATGTTGTTTAATTTAATTAATTAATTTATTAACGATGTTTATTACGATGTTATTTTAATAAACAAAAGAATTCATAATTTTATTTTTCCAACGTTCCGATGTCTATTTGAAAAATTCTTTTGATTCATATTGAAGTGCTTGCTGGAAATTAAACTAATATAGTGTTATACTAATAGGGTGTTGCCATGAGGTCTTTCGCCGGTTTTTTTTTTCAAGGTCATGCTCGGCACATTTTGTTAGCAGCGTCAGGCCATTGGCATTCATCTTCCCGATTCCTTCCTTTCCAGAGTTCAGCCTCTCTTCCCACTCTTGCATTAAAGTCTCCAGTTGGGAGTAAAAAGTTTCCTTGGCCCGGGTCGGGGCGTACGCTGATATCACAGCGGCATAGGTGTCCTCCGCTAGGTTCAGACGGAGGGTCATCAGACGTTCATCTAACCCAATGGGTAATGTAGTCGGTTGATTGACTAGTTCATTTTCAAATCCTTCACTTGGGGTTTGTGTCCCTGCAACGTACCTCCGGCGCTCCAGTACGGGGCTTCTTGTTTTTTCCTGTCGGCGGAATTGGTTCAGGCAAATGGTCAGTAAAGTTTTTCGGGAATATTCTGTGCGGATTTGAGCTTGTGGAAGTTGTGAACATGACACCGCCTACGGGGCTTCTTGTTTTTTCCTGTCGGCGGAATTGGTTCAGGCAAATGGTCAGTAAAGTTTTTCGGGAATATTCTGTGCGGATTTGAGCTTGTGGAACTAAAAAAAGGTATATATAGCGCCTTTGGGGTGAGTCTGCGGACCCGCCCGCACATGGACACCAACAGGTCGGACGGAGCCCAGATCCGGCTGTGGGAGAACAGAACAGTTTGGAAAATTCTGTTACATAGAAGACATTTCTCTATGGTATTTACAGGGGGGTGCTTTTTTACGGCGCACTTGGCAGGCGCACTCCTTTCCTTTTTGCACTCTCTGGTGCTGTGGGCCTCCCCACATCGGGGCTGCTTGTGGTCCTGGCAGCGATAGCACTGCCCAACACGAGGGGTGTTTCGGAGTGGCTCCACTGTCACCCGAAGGTTGAGGAGACCCGTGAAGATCTCCTTGGCCCTCTCGTTCCTGGTCAGCTCCACCAGTAGCAGGTCCAGCGGCTGTTGTGTCTGCCGGGAGGTTCCCCGGAGAATCTGAAGGAGAAGTACTCGACTCCTTGGTGTTTATTCTAATGCCCGACCGCGTGACGTTTCGCTGCTTGGTATCCCTGTACGCGGCCCTTTTTTATTGATATTTTAAAACTGTTACCAATAATGTATTAAGATGGATCGGATGACATATCGATTATTATCTCTCATCAAACACGTGTATTTAGGACAAGAATTCCAGTACAAACAAACTCACCATTATCTCAGGCGAGATGGCTTTAGAGAATAACTATTAATTACAGCCAGCACTTGACGTCATTACACTTGCTTATATTTAAAATACACACCAGATATTCCTATAAACCGAAAATCATTGGTTTATTAAAGAAAAAAACAGTTTTTCCAAGCAATATGAAGTCTTTAAACTCCTATATCTTCAAAATGTATTTTTGCCCTTATCTCGGTTTTACACTCACGGTGCGATATGTGTTATTATGTTTACCCGTCATTTTCTGTGTTTTGTGGGTTTAATTCTATGTGTTATTATGTGTACCCGTCATTATGTATGTTTTACGAGTTTAATTCTATGTATTATTATATATCATTCTACCTGTCCCATCATAATAAAATTCTTGTGTTTTTATACATTGTCATGATTTCATTTATATATTCTCCTTGTCATAATTCCTTCTGCTTTGTATGTTCTTATGTGAATCATGTGAATTATATGTTATTGTACTTATTTTGTAAAAGCTATTGTGCCATTCATGCTTTGAATAAATAAAAATAAATAAATGATTCATAAATAAACAAATTATTTGAGTGTATAAAAATATATTCAAAATAAAAACTTACACAAGCGTATATCATTATAACAGTGATCACCTAAATGAATTATTGAATAAATAAATTTCAAAAGCATCTTCTTCTTCTTTTTGTCCTGTCACACCTCCGTGGTGCATAGGGCCTCAAGGAACCTTCTCCACCTGACTATCACACGCCCGATGCCTAACATCATCCCAAGCTTGCAGGGCTCTTCTCCAGGTGACTCTAGGTCTGCCTCACTTCCTCTTTCCCCCCATAAGGGACCAGTCTAGTGCGCCCCCGAGCGATGCAGGCTGGGTTCCAGGAATGCATGAGAGATGGTTTGACTTTAAGAAGACAAGATACTCTCTAAAGTCTAGAGTATTTGTCTTCTGAACGCAACTTTCACTAATATGAAAGAAGTTAATCTCCGAAGTGATCATGTTCAGCAGTTTGATTGCTCTCATTGGCATCATCAGAGTCATGTTAGGAGATAAAACAGTCTGTGCTGACACTGTTGAAGATAACCATCCGGAACATAAAGATGGATTCCCTGCAAGATGGCAGAGTTCTTAAAGAATCCCCTAGTAAGTGTGAAGAAATGGGTAAGTGTGAACTCATCCCTCCTTATCTGCAGACTATTGGTCTACAGCATGCCCAAGAGAATTACGAAAGAGAGGTGCCATGTATATTGAAATGGAAACCCTGGGTAAATGAAAGAGTGTCTAAATAGCTGATAATTCCAGCAGTGAAGAGATAAAGGCTAAGTTGTACTGTGAACAAAACAAATACTTCATAACAAACAAGCACATGACTAAGATTTTAAATGCCCAACATATTCTATATCACACGATGAACATGAAATTGATTTTACAACCGAATGAATGCGCAAATGTTCTTTTACTTCTGTTTTTCTTTTAAAGCACATATCGCATGATGGACATTTGAACGGCTTTTCATTGGAATGAACGAGCATATGGCTTTTAAGATAGCTTCTGCGAACAAATCCTATATTGCACACAGTACATGAAAACTGTTTTACATCAGAGTGAACGAGCGAGTGTCCTTTTAATTTCGTTTTGGTTTTAAAGCATTTATTGCAGGTCGAACATTTAAATGGTTTTTCATCTGAATGAACAAGCATATGCAAGCTTAAGTAGAAACCTACTTTGAATCGTTTGTTACAAATCGTACACCCAAACGGTTCTTCTCCCCTATGTGTAAGCATGTGATTTTTTAAAATTGGTTTTGATTTAAACAGTTTTTTACATGTCAAACATTCAAATGGTTTTACATCGGTGTGAGTTAGCAAGTGATTTTTCAAAATTCCTATTGTTTTAAACGATTTTTTGCAAGTCGAACATTCGAATGGTTTTATATCAGAGTGAGAGAGCATATGATTTTTTAAAATTGATTTTACTTTAAACGATTTGTTACATATGGAACAATCAAACGGTTCCTCTACACTGTGCGACACCATATGACTTTTTAAATGCAGTTTTGATTTGAACTTTTTGTTGCATGTCGAACACTCAAATGGTTTTTCCAATGAATGAACGAGAGCATGCACTTTAAAAGATGAACTATGGGCAAATTGTTGGTGACATGTCGTACACGAATATTTTTTTTCGTTTGAATGAACGAGCGTGTGACTTTTTAGCAACGTTTTAGTTTTGAACATTTTGTTGCAACTCGAACACTCGAACGGTTTGTCTTCGGAATGGACATGCATATGCTTTTTTAAATAACCAATTCTTTTAAATTGTTTGTTACAAATCGAACACGAATAAACCTCTTCATCTGAGTGAAACTGTCGATTACTTTCGAAGTCAGACACATTTAGTTCTTCTGGATCTTTCTTCAGAACGCTGTACGATACATCTATTTCATTTTCAAAATCGTCAACACTACTAGAAGGCTCAATCTTGATATTTATAAAGTTCTCAGAGTGAATTTCACTATTAATTTTAAATTCTGGTTGATTTACAGAAACATCTGGATTTTCAAAATCTTTCACACTATTTGAAGGTTCCATCTTGACTTCAAGTTCTTCGAATCATTATCTATGGCTACATTTTCTACATCTTCGATTTTCAAATCAGTTTCCGTTTTGATAGATTCAAACTTCACGATAGTTTTATTTTTCGAATTCTCTTCTTTATTTAGTTTCTCCATACTGTTTTCAGCCTCTCTTTGGGTATCCCAGGCCGTAGAGTCGGGCTCAGACTTAACACACGACAACAAGGCACTCTCCGATGGTCCTGGATACTTGCACTCGATGGTTCCAGAAGTGACGCCTTCCATACTTCCAATTGCTACACAGCAAAGTCCCAAATGGTTACAGGCAATGCACAAAATACTAATATTCGATCCTCAAATATAGGGCTAAATGAAACGATACTATTAGACCATCATAAGGAATATGTCAACATAAAGAGTAAAAAATATGTCAGATCTTTGCCATAGACAAACCACTTTTGTTCCACTAAATAGGTACTAAAACCATGATATAGCCATGTTTCATGGCATAATAGGTGAGGTTGCACTAGACAAGTTTTACACGACCGAAAGGGCGTTTTCTCTCTGGAGGCTTGTTTGATCTTAGTTAAGTTTAATTTTAATTAGTGATAAGATTATGAAAGACATTTTAAAACACTAATCGTGATAATAAACAATAAGTGAGTGAAAAATAATAGCGTTCTGCCCGGTACCGCAAAGCAGTTAAGTACTGCCGGGCCCAATTTTCGAGAGTGGCCACACTTGAGAGGGGATCTAACCCTCCGCCCTGCAGAGTTCCGGGCAGCTCTCGGCCCCAGTCCGCCTCCGCCCTCGGTAGGAGAAGTGTCTCTGCCCCGGCCACGCGCCGGGGACAATAGTCCCAAAAGATCGCGAAGTGTTATACCGAACGCCGGGAAGTGAATCCGAAAAAGAGATCGCGATATCGCCGCATGGCGTCAGCTCATCATCGGGACCTGATGCTGACCACGGCTGTCTCAGCGATGGAGACCACTCGCTCCTCGCTCTCCTTCGCTCTTCCGCCTCGGACGTCCGTCGGGGTGTGGACGCCACGTGTCGGCTGGATCGTCGACTTCTCAGATCAGATCAAGTAGTGTTAATTCAGTGACGGAGTAGTTTTAAGTCGTTGGCCAACGAATAGAAGTAAGTCATCTTTAGTTTATAAGTGATCTTGTGTATTTGTTTTTGTATGTTTGTGTTTAAATATAAGTATAAATAGCAAATATTGGTTTCAATCTCATATCACTATACCTCCCGGAGCATCTTAGAGATCGAATAATAATCACATTAGCGAATAAACACTGGGCAATACGTGTGAGAGAGTGCTTCGAGATATGGAGTGAGATACGACTAATCGTCATGTTTCGCCCCGTGTCGGAGAGCAACTTACTGACAAATGGCGCCCAACGTGGGGCTCGGCGTATTTGAATGTTAATTAAATATAATTAATAATTCAGACGCTGTCTGGTTAAGTAAGATCAGACGAACACGCGACCTAGAGAAGAGTTGAATGCTAAAATCTGAGCTAGCAATAAATATTGTAGATTCGCTGATGTTGATATTTGTTTTCTGATTGTTCCGGGATGGTGTGATGTCGAGATTGAAGCCAATTTATAATTTAATATTTTATTTGTAAGCATTTGTGAAAACCGATATGTCATTTTGTTTATTTACTCGTACGTCGGTTAATTTTGAATTTCGAATTTCAAACGAGTAAGCAAATACAAATTATAATCTCATACCGTTGTAAAGTCAACTGATAAGAAAGAAAGTTTTAAGGAAATTCCCCAGCCGAATTTCTTTTGTTCCCTGGCTAGATAAGCTTGCGGCGGATGGACCAGGTATACGTTTAGACAAACATCGTAAATATTAAGGGTCTAGCGGCCGACCAACGGTGCGTTAAAATTTCAAATTTTAATCCTTTAATTGCTCTTTAGAATTCGGCCGTTTTATTGTTCGGAATATGAGCCTTTGACAAATATGTGTATTTTTTTGCATTTTTTTTTAACTCTTAGAATCCTATACACTGCATTTGCAGTGGCGAAAAAGCGTGCCCGCGGTCCTGTACACTGCAATTGCAGTGTTAGATCTGTACTTGGTTTTGTCATCATGTAACATCTCTACCAGTTAGTTTAAAACAAAAGTAAAAATGTCATTTCATCAAGTATGGTCTTGGCTTTATGTTGGCATTCACAGATTTTTCTTTATACTCAGGGTTTAATTTAAATAAATATTTTTTGTCAGATGTAAATCGTACGGGCTGAACTGGAATACTAACACAGTCACGCGCGGGCTTGAGTGTATGGCGGTACGAGTCAGATTTCAATGTTTTCGTTATCTTTAGGGTGCCCATATGTTATGGACGAGAACCGAGAGCAAGAAACTGTTTAGATTTTTCTAAATGGTAAAGTTTGTAATGTATTGCTTGAAATGATGTGATTTGAAAATATGTGTAATCTGACAGTTTTGGTATTTATAACTACGATTGTGTTAATTAAAAAAAAATTGAAGCATTAACGTTTTGGATTTCCATTCCATCCAAGACGATTTTTTATGAATTAAAAAAATATTTTTGTTGGTTAATTTTTTTTCGATATGTTTCAAAGAATTCATTGGAAAAAAATATAAACGGTATGAAAAATTATATAATTATATCGACATGTTTCGAAGGTTATATATAGGTATAAAACCATCCAAACATGTCGAGATAAATAAAGTAAGAAGTGGAAAAATTATTGTTTTAATTTATTAAAAATTGATGACAGTGTTATTTCAATAATTTAAATTTTACCAATTGATAATGATGAGATTAAAAGATTTTTCTTAAAAAAATATTTTTTTATTATTTTAAATTTCTTGGTTGAAATTGTAAAAAACGAAAAAAAAAACATTAATACTAACCGGATGACATTTCTGGCGTAATATTCCCTTGACTCCTAATACAAAAAAAAAATCGTTGTTCTTGGAATTTTACGTATACGAGAGTATATCACAACGCCCGCCCGAAACAAGTCCAAACACGAACGACGTGTAGTCACCTACTCGTATGTTTACACAGCGCGGCTGCGATAGTGTGTGTGTACGCGGCAATAATTTCGTAGTGTTTATTTAAAAATTCTATAATTAATTACCGAAATAGTAACATGATATTCAAAGGACTCATTATTTTAGTGAGAACTACGTTCTCGGGTCTTGTGAAGGAATTTTTACGATAATCCATATCGTTGATTAGATATGAGTGTTTCTTTTTGTGGATGCTGCGTAATATGGTATTTTTTTAGATAAAAACACTTAAAAAAAACTTGTTTAAGTATTGAAAGTACATCTTTTATTATTTATAAAGATAGATTATAAGTTAATAGTTCATTTGCCATTTTTATTTTTTCGTTGAAAGTCTTATTTTACTCATAATTAATTATTGTATGAGAGCGTTCGGAATGTCAAAATTTACGCCGTTCCAGGAGGACAGTTTTTGAAAATTCGCCCAGTGTCCTAAGGGTTAACAAAGTAACAAAAATTTGCTGGCGCCCAATAATATCTGTAATAATATCAAGTTTTCACGAATGCAACTACATTTTTATAATAATTTTAAACAGCCATCCAGGGAGAAAATTTAAATTAGTTCTCCGTGAGTTATAATTAGTATGTGAATGGATTAGGTATTAAAGAAGCGTCTTGTTTGTAGTTCAAAGCAATAGGGGTTGGATGTATCGGTTGTACATTTGTAAAGTAATCTACTTGTATGTCGTGCCATGTGATATTTTTATCCTTCCACCAGTCTAACACTTAATTTAATAACCATTAAATTAAGATGACTAAGCGACATAGCAGACTAGATCCCAACATTGGCTTTTGAGAAAAGGAAGACGTTACATGCGATTAGACTGCCGCTTTCAAAATTTTAAGAAAAACAAGTTCAATCCTAAACTTACCGACACGAGATTTTGTTTTGAATTTTTTTTAAATTCGATTCATATCACCACCAATTCGCACGAATTAAGTGTCGATAATTTAGTTTTGTTTTAGATAGTAGTGTAAGGCGATGCAAGAAAGAACACGATGTAGAGATAAGACAGTGCGAAAAAGCGATAGCTCCAGGCTTTCTGATTAGTTCCCCGGATGACGCAATTCCCGGGCAGCCTTCAATCGGCGAGAGGGAGATAGTACTCTATGAGAGTCGAAGACAGTGCGAAGAAGCGGAAGCTCCCCGACCAGGCATCGGATGACGGAATTCCCGAATGGCCTTTGATCGGCGAGAAAGAGATGGTACGATATGGGATGATGGAATCTCCTACCATGTAATGAGAGAAAAACGAGTTTCTCAGTTCCGGAAGAGAAATACCCGGCAATTAGTTATAAGATAGATAGCGTTTAGAAAAACGGTTTTTGTGTAAATGACGAGGGGAGGCAAGTCGAATCAAATGTATAGAGGTGCTAATGAAGAATGTAATTCTGTTCACATACCGCAATATTTTTTCAATTCGTACCTGTTACATGTTTTATGCTGCCTCGCGCGAATCGCGAGCTTTCCTATAAGTGGAGTAGGAGGGACAGCGTTCAGCACAAGATAGGGATTCCATTAGTGATCGCCATACGCGAAAAATCTAGTTGGATTGCGCAATTTCAAAAATTTCAATGCAATAAATTTTCTTTTAAAGCTTTTTTTTTTCCAATGTTTTTTTCTTAGTCTAGTGCAATCTCATTTTGAGTAGTGGGGATTGATATAGCCATGTTTCATGGCATAATAGGTGAGGTTGCACTAGACAAGTTTTACACGACCGAAAAGGCGTTTTCTCTCTGGAGGCTTGTTTGATCTTAGTTAAGTTTAATTTTAATTAGTGATAAGATTATGAAAGACATTTTAAAACACTAATCGTGATAATGACAATTCTGTGAGTGAAAATAAATAGCGTTCTGCCCCGGTATCGCAAAGCAGTTAGGTACTGCCGGGCCCAATTTTCGAGAGTGGCCGCACTTGAGAGGGGACGATTCAACCCTCCGCCCTGGAGAGTTCCGGTCAGCTCTCGCCCCCAGTCTATCACCGGCCTCCGGGAAAGGAGCATCTCCCCCTCGCGCGGACGCGCGCTGTAGGGGAGATCGCGAAGTGTTGTCTAAAAAGATCGCGAAGTGTTATACCGAACGCCGGGAAGTGATTCTGAAGAAGATCGCGATATCGCCGCATGGCGTCAGCTCATCATCATTGGGACCTGATGCTGACCACGGCTGTCTCAGCGATGGAGACCACTCGCTCCTCGCTCTCCTTCGCTCTTCCGCCTCGGACGTCCGTCGTGGTGTGGACGCCACGTGTCGGCTGGATCGTCGACTTCTCAGATCAGATCAAGTAGTGTTAATTCAGTGACGGAGTAGCTTTAAGTCGTTGGCCAACGAATAGAAGTAAGTCATCTTTAGTTTATAAGTGATCTTGTGTATTTGTTTTTGTATGTTTGTGTTTAAATATAAGTGTAAATAGCAAATATTGGTTTCAATCTCATATCACTATACCTCCCGGAGCATCTTAGAGATCGAATAATAATCACATTAGCGAATAAACACTGGGCAATACGTGTGAGAAGGTGCTTCGAGATATGGAGTGAGATACGACTAATCGTCATGTTTCGCCCCGTGTCGGAAAGCTTCTTACTTACAATATCAATTTGAGTACCTACTCACAACCTTAATCAAAATCAGAGAGAAAAATAAAAGTGAAATACAAATTTCTACCGCGCTTCTCTTGTTCTCTTTAGTTATGGCGCGGTTTAAAGATCGTTTGATTATAATAATATTATTAATTTGTATTGGAATACTTCATTCGGCAAAATTGAATGTGCCCAGAGTTCTTATTCCCTTATTTAATTCTGTGCAAGTTAACTTTACGTTGGAGGTATCCGAAGGCGGTTGCTACAAATGGTGAGCTCCTCTTAACTTCACATTTGACGGACCAACCGAAAAAATGTAACATTATTCCACATTTAATATAAAATAAGGGGTACCGAATGTATTACCATTTCAACTATTAATTATTTTTCGAAAGCTACGACATAGAATCTTTCCAGTCATTTTAATATGCCATTTGCATAAACATCTTAAGATATAGACGAAACATGCGGCCCGTTTACACGCTACGATCGAATTGTTACGATTTGTCGTTGTGTGTAAACAGGACATGGGTCATACCGGCTGGCATCAATTTCTGTCCTTCGAGCTTCTTCCGGTGGCAAGGAATCACAAGTCTTTCATGCGGAGATATCGCTCTTCTCATTACAGTATCAGTTTTCGCAATAAACGGAGAAACTAACCTTAACAACTCCATATTAGTCTTTTGCACACTGCACACTTTTGCTTTCATCAATGAAATGATGCTGTCTGTGCCCACACATGGATTGTACTGTATTGTACAGTATTCCACGGTTGCAGGAGCACATCCCGCCAAGACGTGGCGGTGGTGCGTGCCCTGGAGGGGCCCGGGCAGGAGCAGGCCGGGTGCTCGCAGCGCGCGCGCGTGAGCAGCGCCCCGCACGCCCGCCACCGCACCACGGCCGTCATCCTGGCCGAGGACCTGCGCACCAAGCAGGTGCTTCTCCCATATTTTCTATGCACAAAATATTATCTGTTGACTGAGAGGTTACAGGTTGGGTATTCTGGACTAGCGGAGATTGGAAATTGATTCAGGGCAATAATACATACTTCTAAACTGCATTGCTTTGTGTTTTTCTCTTTTGTCATTATTCTTGCATTATTTATTGTCCATTGAAGTCGGAATATCTGAGAAAGAGATGAGTATTGAAAGTTGGTGTTGCCAGGTCCTGCGGTGCGACGTGATCGTGGACCAGGTGGCCTCCTTGGAGCTGGTGACCACCACTCGCGAGCTCTATGTAGAAGAAGCGCCCGAGGCCTTTGAGATTCGCGCGCACGATGACCAAGGTGGGTTGGGCTATTCTATAAACCTCTGCCAGATGAAACTTGCCCTCTACTGAATGCTCGGTGTGTTGTTGCAGGCAATGAGTTCACCACCCTGGAGGGCATCCCCTTCCAATGGACCTTGGAGTCTCCGCTCAAGGATAACGACGTCATCAGGTGAGTCGTGGTGCAGAGCTCGGGTGTTGTGATTGTGGCAGTGCTGCTAGTATTGCTGCTATTACACAACGGTGTTTTGTTTCAGAATCATATCCTTCTCGCAGTCCTCCTACGAGGCCAGCGCGTCCCTGCAGCAGCTGGAGGCGCAGGGCCAGCACGGGCACACGGCCCTGATCGAAGGAGACAAGACCGGCTCTGCCAAGGTAGCCCCCGCGCCCTGCGCTTGATTGTTCTGCCTTTACAGACACGGTCACTGGTGGTGTTGGTTGCAGGTGTCGGTGCGGCTGGGCCAGGCGGAGTACGGCCACGTGCGCGCAGTGGAGGTGGCCCTCCGGGTGGTGGCCAACCTGCTGCTGCTGCCCTTGGAGGCGACTCTGCAGCCCGGGGACGCGCTCAACCTGCAGCTGGTGCAGGTGCGCGGGGGCCGCCTGCTGCCCCTGGCGCAGCCCTCGCCGCAGTACTCCCTGCACGTGGACCATCCCACCCTTGTCCAGCTGCATCCCACGGGTAACTAGCAATGGCAGTATCCCAGCTCCAGACAGAGTGGTAGTGGGTAGAGTGACGGAGAGTAACGTGCGGGCTGCCTCGCAGGTCTGGCGGTGGGCCTGAAGGAAGGCAGCACGCTGGTGAGGCTGCGTGACGCGGGCGAGGGGGAGGGCCTGAGGGAGGGGAGCACGCAGGCGCTGCTGCGCGTCGCCCGCGCCGCCGCCCTCCTGCTGCGGGCTTCACCGCCCGCCCTGCACACCGGGGCCGGCTGCACCCTGACAGTCTCCATGGCCGACAGGTAGCTACTCATTCCCACTGCCGTAGTCTAGAGGACAAAGTATAAACTGAAATGCAATGATTGCTCGTAGCTGCATGCGGGTCACACAAGATGCACGACGTGTCGTCTCTCTAATAATATCTTTCTTTACCTCGGGGAGCGCGTTTATTACCCACGGCTCAGAATTCTTGCTAGGTATGCTAAGCTACCAATCATTGGGGAGAAGGAGGAATATCTACTTCTGAGTTCACTTCCTTCAGCTGATGGGCGGCCGTGAACATAACTCGGACGTCCTGAGTGATGTAGGTCTATTTGTTCCTAATAATTACCTTAGTAAAAAAAATAGCACAGATCGTTTTATTTGTCACGCTGCAGAACAAACCTGCACAATGGTTATGCCTGTGGGTAGAGCGATCTCATTGCTCGCAACACAAACTGATCTTTTAATAAATTGGCATCTTTCATGTTCAAAGTTTGTGTGTATTGCTTCATGTCTGATCCAACCCGTCGGGTGAGTTGCTTAAGTACACGGGAGGGGGGTACAGTACGACTCACTCACTGGTGATTGCAGCGAGGGTCGCAGCATCTCCGTGGGCCCCAACACGCGCATTAGCTTGGAGCTGGACGAGACCCTCTTCGCTGTGTCGTGGCGCAGCAACAACGGCTCCGTAGTGACCGGGACAGCGCTGCGGCCTGGCCTGCTCACCGCCACCGCCACCCTGCTCTCCGTGGCCGGCAAGGGCTTTTCGCCCAAGGTTCGTGTGTCTCCATGAATACAGTTGTAACGGTTGATTCTCACAGCAATGTATAACGTGCCTTTTACCGGTTGTGCAGATTTCCAGGACTCAAGACATACGGATCTACCAGAAGATCGAGATCATCCCCCCGCGGGTGGTGCTGCCCTACAGCCGCGACCACAGGTAGCTCCCCTCAGCCCCTCACACTGACACCTTGCGGCTTATCAATTGTCTCGATGAAACATTTTAACGTTCCAAATGTTCCATCAACCAGGTTCCAGCTGAAGGCCGTGGGCGCCGCCTCGGTCACGGCCGCCGTGCCCTCCAGCCCGCACATCTCCGCCACTGCCAGGTGACCCCCGCAGTAGTGGTATCACATGTGTTGTAATGTAAGGTCATGCCGGGCGGCACAGTAACCCACCTCCCTCCGTAGTGTCCAGGTGGTGGCGCCGGCCCGGCTGGAGGTGGTGCACAGCGGGCGCGAGGCAGCCGTGGGCGATCTCCTGCCCCTGCACGTGGCCCTCTACGGGGCGGGGCCGTACGCAAACATCCCCTACACCAGGTCAGCTCTCCATTCGCTCTCCCTTCTGATAGACTTGGCCGGCAGCACGGCCCTCGTGACTCATCCCTTCCATCTTGCTCTTGCAGCTGCGCCGACATCCCCTTCCGAGTGACCAGCGGGGAGGGCCTGCACTTCGTGTTGGCCGACCCTGATGGGTCCGAGGAACTTTACGGTGACTAACTAGCGCAATACGTGGTAAACAATCAGCATAGCTTCTGTGTCGGATGACGGGAGGTTTACGGGAACATTGCAGGTGAGGCGTGCGCGGTCCTGCGGCTGGTGTGCCCGGGGGCGGGCGCGGGGCGCGCGACGGTGCGCTACGGCTCCATGGCGCAGGAGGTGGCCCTGGCGTGCCACGCGCCGCTGCTGCGCATCTTCCCCCCCCCCGAGGCCCTTGCGCTCCTTCTCGCCGTAGGCTCCTCCGCCAACGCCATCTTTCGCGGTTGGTATTTTTGTTTTGGATGTTGTTTCTAGTTGCCCAAATAATTGCGGACGTGAATGATAGGAACATGCGATTGTGTGCGCAGGGGGGCCACAGGTGTGGGCGGGCGCGGAGGAGCCCCGCCCGGTGGCCGCGGTGCTGGAGGGAGAGGTGGCGGCCGTGCGGCCCGTGGTGGTGCCCTACCTCGGAGGACCGCTGTACGCCTACAGCGTGACCTGCCTGAAGGTATTGTCTCCGCTAGCCATCTCGGACTCCTTCATCAGACTCGTCAATTATCCTAAAAATAATATATTGAGTGGGATTTGTGTCGCAGCTGGGGCAAACTGAAATGAGCCTGAAGATCTTCCGCGGCAGTGGCGGGACGGAGCTGGTGGAGGCGCTGCTGAGTGTGCAGTGCAGCAGCCCCCACGGCCTGCGCCTCTCCGTGAGCCGTGAGCCCGGCTCCTCCTGTCCCCTGCTCGCCTCTTCGCAGGTGCCGGTGCTGAGCGGTGGAGGACTTATGGAGCTGGAGGTGATAGTGTCAGACGCCCGCGGGAACGCTTTCCACAACGCCTCCTCCCTGCGTCTCTCCTGGAAGTCTTCTCCCCCCTCCCTGCTGCTGGGCTCCGAGCCGGCTCCGGTGCCCCCCCTGACATTCCGGCTGAACGGCTCCTATGCACCCGTGCCCGTGGTGGCAGTGCACCTGCAGGTGTGTCTTGTCATTCAATAAAACAATATGTTGTCTGCAGTCAACATTGTCTTATCCAATATGACTAATGCTACGCAGCAACTGACGCTGAGCACTCCGGAGACAGAGTCGGCGCAGCTGATTGCGGAGGTGACGGGGTACCGGAACAGCGTGCTGAGGGGCGTGGGGGCGGGCCACACGCCCCCCCTCCCGCACACCCCTCGCGCCGTCCTCACCCTTCGCTTCGTGCGGCCACTCTCCACCTCCACATCCAAGGTACCGGGAACAATACCGTTCTCTCTGATGGAAGTGTAGCGCGCCGAGGAGCGAGCTAACCGGGAAGATGATGTTCCAGGTGGTGGTGTACCTGCGCGAGGGGGCGGAGGGCCACGCGCCGCTGCTGCACGGCTCTGGCCACGTGCGGCTGCAGAGCTCTTTCCCCGACCTGGCGCGGCTGGCCCTGGAGGGGGCCCTGCTGCGCTCCCTCCGCGTGCAGCCCCTGCAGGAGGGCCGGGCCACCGTCTCCGCCTACGACCAGTGCCTGGACAACCCCCTGGCCACCATTGAGGTAGGAACAATATCTTGTCCTTGTATTTCAAACACACACATGTATTTTCAAACTTTTCCAAACCCAATGTTTAGTATTTTAACGCCTTTACAGTATTTTAACGCCTTTATACACCACTTTATTTAAATACATCCACGGCGTGTGCAGGTGGTGGTCGTGTCAGCCTCCGGCATCACCTCCGACCTGCCGCCGCTGCTGGAGCGTGGCAAGCAGCTGGAGGTGCTGGTGTGTCTGCAGGAGCGCGGGGGCACCTGCCTGCTTCCCGACACCGCCGGGGCCCCCGAGGTCACCGTTCTGGCCAGTCCTGGCATCAAGATCCTCTCTCTGGAGCTACTGCCCACCGGGGCCAAGTGTGTCCTCGTTGGTGAGTCGTCGCATTATTGTGTGAGGGCATACGCCTCGATGGAATAGTTTCCCCAATAACTGGAGTGCGTGTGTGCAGGTTTGGAAGAGGGCCCCGTGCGCTTGGACTTCTCTGCCGGGGCCACGAGGGGCACTTCACTGGCCACAGTGTACCCGCCTCTGCGTGTGGTCCCGCGCACCACTGTGCTCCTGCCCGGCGGCGCTGCCGGACTCTCTGCCCTGGGGGGACCCCCGCCCCCTGCCACCGTACGCTTCTTTTCGGCTGACACATCTCCTGCGGGAGTAGCGAGTGAGTGGCCTGCGGTTCATACAGAATCCGAGACCCGAGACTATGGTGCCGAGTTAATAATGTTTTTGTATCCATAGAGGTGGGAACAGACGGCACGGTGGAGGCCCTGGAGCCGGGCACCGTCTTGGTGGAAGCTCGCGCGGACCTCAATGGCGTCGCGTTGGGCCGCGCCAGCGCTTCCGTGCGCGTACGCCGGCTGGAGGGGGTCGCCATCCACGCCCCCCTCTCCTCGCTCCTGGCGGGAACCTCGGCTCCCCTCTGGGTCACCGGCAGTCCGGAGGGCATCGGGCCCGCTCAGCTCGGGGCCCTGCAGCCCTCCTTGCACTTCTCCTGGGCAGTGCAGGGCGACGGAGTGGCCACCATCTCCGATGTGATCGGGGACACAGGTCAGTCCCTGCATCCGTGTCCTGCACATCCTTACATTGTGTCTCACTTCCAGTGACCTAACCATGGCGTGTTTTCAGGCGTGCAGCTGGACAACACTGACCGGGTGGCGGTGCGCTTCAACGCCGTCAGCGCGGGCAAAGTCACCGTCCTCCTCAACGTCACGGTGAGTCCTCGGGCGCTGTGCTCATTAGCGGAAAGTGCGCGACGTGAGTGTAACAGGATGTGTAACAGGATGTCTGTTGCAGAGCGAGAGGGCCGGCGTGGCGGGCCGTGCGGCCTCGTGGGGCGCCACCCTGGAGCTGCGCGTGGAGGAGCCTCTGCGCCTGCTGGCGCCCACGACCGTCCCCCTGCTGCTGGCGCCAGACTCCACCACCCGACTGGAGACCAACTTCCCCGTCACATACAGGTCTGCAGCGCAACCATGCCAGTACTGCAGTTGCAAACTTTAACATTAGAAGTATTTTACTGGATGCAGAGTGTTACATTTCAGGGTATCAGAAGACGAGGGAGCAGTGAGCGGTGGGGCGCTGGTGGAGGTGTCCCCTGGAGGGGAGCTCACTGCGCGGGGACGTCCTGGCCGGGCCCTCCTCACCCTCTCCGGCCGGGACCAGAGGATCACGCTGCCTGTCGAGGTACCTTCAATCTTTACATGTTTTATTCTGTCTGAACTCTCTCTGACATGAGCGAGTACCGCCTCGTGAGACTCTACATTACTGAGCCTTCTCCGGACCAATGAGTTATACACAAATTATAGAAATTCTTCAAATGTCTACCAGTTCAGACACCTTAATGAAGACAGTTATGTGGTTGACAGGTGTGCCCGGTGGGCTACGTGATGCTGGAACTGCTAGGCGGGGAGGGAGCGGGGGAGGGTCTGCAGGCCCTGCCGCAGGGCCTGACGCTGCGTGTCTCCGCCTCGCGTCACGACGCCCTCGGGCGGCGCCTCGCAGGCCCCGCCGCTGGCCTCGTTCTCCTCTCCTCGCGCCCCGGCCTGGCTCGCCTCGCTCCCTCCCCCGGACAGAACTCCTCCCTGCAGGCGCAGCTGGCGGAGGTGGGCCGCACTGTGCTGCGGTTGGAGGCCACTGCAGAGGGGGAGGACCCTCTCTTCACCGATTACGTGGCCCTCCGTATGCAGCCGGCAATATATCCTCAGAAGGTAAAATAAAATATTATCCTTGGCACTTGCTCTGGCTCCTGCACTCTCCAATCTGCTGTAGTAGTGTAATACCCCCTGTGTGCAGATGACTGCCACCGTGGGCGACGTGTGGTGCGCCCGCAGCGGGGTGCGCGGAGCCGAGTGGAGTAGCTCGGACGCGGAGGCCCTCTGGGTGGACGGGAAGGGGGGTGCGGTCCAGGCGCGAGCCCCGCGCCCTGCCCCCGCCAACCTGCAGCTGCACGTCCCCGGCCAGCAGCTGCACGCCTCCCTGCCCGTTGTGGTCCGGCCCGCTGACAAGGTTGGAAATGTTCCCTATACTCTGCGGGGTGCTATACTAAATACACCACAATGTTTTGATCCTTCTGTGTCACGTTGTGCAGATTTACTTCCTGGAATCGGAGAGCGAGAACGTGGTGACGGAGGAGGGGCTGCGTCTGCCGGTGGTGTTGGTCGCCGCCCACGAGACCAGCAAGGTCACCAACCTGGTTGGTGTACTCCCCCTTTGTAGTTCCCCTAAGTAAGTGAAGACTGTCGGAGTGTAGTGTAGTGTCTAGACTGAGGGTGTTCGGTGCGTGTTGCAGCTGCCCGGCAGTGCGGAGTGCCTCTCCCGGCTGGAACACTTCCCCTTCGCCTGCGAGCTGCAGGCCCCCGCGGGCCCCCTCTCTGAAGCCCGCCTAAAACTTCTACTCGTAGCCGAACCCATCCTAGACACAGAGAAAGGTAACTCTCTACATAGCCTCTCTACTCTTCTGACAACACTCTCACTCTGCTGACGCTCACTTGTGCTAATGATGTTGTTAATGATTCAGGAGGCTACGCGTGCCGGGTGTCCTGGCGAGAGGAGGCTGTGGAGGCGCTGAACGGCGCGGGGGTGCAGGTGCGGTTGGTGGCGCACGCGGGGGGGCTGCGCAGCAATCCGCTGTCCCTGCGCACCCTGCCCGCCCTGCGCCTGTCCCCTCCCCCCTCCTCCACTTTGCTGCTCTCCCCTGCGGCCCCCCTCTTGCTGCTCGGGGCCCCTGAGGTGCTCCGCCAGGCACAGGTCCTCCCCTCGGAGGACTGGCTGGAGGTGGCGGGCCCGGAGCGAGTTGGGGAAGGCGTGCACCGTTACGTGGTGCGCGCCCGCTCCGTGGGGGTAGGCACAGTGCGCGTGCTGTCCCCGCTCACGAGCCAGGAGCTGCGTGTTGCCGTGGGCTCCTGGGGCGAGGGCTCCCCGCTCCTGAGGCTCGTGCAGGTCAAACTGCCGCTGCTGCTGGTCACCGTGGTGTTTGCCCTCGGGGTCATGTTGCTGCCCATATGGGGTAACCACAACATATATATTAATTATGCCAATAGTGCGGCTGGTTACATTGCAGCTCACATTCACCTCGCATGACTAAGTTGTACTCTGTCCGAGCTGTACACGAAGCCAGCCGCGTAGTTAACTAGATTTTGTATTTTCTGCAATAACCTAACCTAACCTCGCCTGCCCCTTTCAGTGTACAAATCCTACTTCTTCCGTCTGCAGTAGGAGACGTCTCCCTCGCAAGGTACGTGCCACGGAGCCAGCTAAACTCTCAACTACATACTATGTAGTGCTCTACAAGTGTGCAACTCTGACTCTGTAATTGTGTCTATTCCTCAGCATCTGCTCCGGGCCCCCTGCTGGACTCCACCCCCATCGGCGTGTCGCGCTCCCCCTTGTCTCCCCCTTTCCGTGACTCTCACCCCTCCCCCGTACCCTTCGCTCGGGCGTCCTCCGTGTACGGGGACTCCTCCTTCATGTCCTCCCCGGAGCGTCCGAGGCGCCACCGCCTGCTCTGAGTGGGGACCAGCTCGCACAGTCTCCGTCTCCTCAGACAGACTCCATCATCACATCATTAATATTTGGTGCCCGATGCTGCGCCGACTGCGGCCAGTTTCCTGGAAATAGTTTGGGACCGACTGTTTTGTTTTTGTATCATATTTATTATTGAGATGAATAAAGAATTGAATTACGTGCGGATTCCTATTTTTGTACTTGTTACTTCATTATTTTAGTTGTGGTGTGCGTGGGCCGCGGTTCCACTCACTCGAGGGCGTAGTGCGCAGGAATATAGCTCAAGTTACCAAATATCGGCCTTCGCTAAGGTCTAGTGTTGGGGACGTTGATGCAAGTGAGATGGGAGGTCGCACCAGTGCCCGGCTAGACCCGGCACGTACCATCTCGCAAATATACCGCCGACACGGCCGTGCGGCCACCGCGGTTTGCGAACGCCGAGTATCGAGAGAACTACCCTAGCGGGTCGCCCATGATGTTACGCCGGCCGCGCGCCTCGGCCGCTTCGCTCGGTTCGCTCTCTCGCCGGCGCAGACCCTAAGGCCGCAACATAAAGCGATCGCGCAGACGGGTACAGGCGCACGCCGCCCGGCAGATGGTTAAATCCAATATTCCCGTCGGCCCACAGTGGACGAAATGACCAAAAAACGCGAATTAAGTGCTTTTTGAAAATTTCATTAATTGGCTTTTTTTTTTTTTTTTTTAGTGTAGCATTATAGCCAGTCTAAACTTTGTGTTTCTTGGATTTTGTCAAAAGCTCGTAACGGCAAGTTGGCAACGTCGCAAAATGGGCCTACGCTGGAAGTTCAGCAGGACATTTTTTAGTTCGCTTCTGCGCCCGAGCAATGACGGTTGTGTATTTAGTGTTTTTTTGAAGAAATTTACAAAATAAATAAATGGCCGATGTTTCTCAAGGTACTTTCTATTCAATTTATAAAACTATGCTGATTTATCATATACGCGTGAGATATAAACTAACATAAAGTAAACCTCTAATTTTGACATTTTTTGAGTTTTAAACTCATATTTCAATTAGAGATTAGAAACGAAGCATTCGTTGCACCCATTTGACAATAATCACATCTTATAGACTGTAGTGTAATACTTAAATGCAATATATAAATGTTTCTCCTCTTTTGTCCTTTTTTGATACTCTTGTTGTTTTCAGGGAGGGCTGTTTGCGTTTCACGCAAAGAATTATTTGAAAAATTAAGAGAACGAAGAGCATTAAATGCGCCAATTGTGGGAAAGCAATTGTGTTCTTAATAACATATATCGCACACAAATACCACGCAGTATTCAAATTTAAATATTTCCAGAACCAAATTATGCAAGATCATTAAAAAAAATTCAATACAATTAATGAAGAGGTGGAAAAGAGTCGCAGTTACATTGTGAAGTTCGAAGAAGAAAATTTAGCGTGGTGAGAAGAAAAAATAGTGTTTTCGAAATCTTAAGGCAGGCCAACAAAATCATTTACAGAAAGCGGTGTCAGACTAGACAGAAAATAATACAAGATCTGCTGCAGAATCGCAGTACTGATGAACTACGATTAGCAAATGAAATGAGTTCACGTAGCACAGCGAAAAATGATGCTGCAAAATTATTAAACAAATAACATTTTCACCACGTCGAGCATCAGGGATACGCGAAGCTTTCATCGTATACACCAGAGGAGCCTTTAGCGCTTATCGTCAGCTCAAAATTGACCAAAGATCAACACAAAGGTTTAAGAAAGGAAGCAAAACTCAGGTGTCCGGAAACGTTTTATCCGTCTTACGATTAAATATAAAACAAAAGTGCTTCCCTAAAAAAGAAGCAATCATAGTGACTGATCGATTGATGGAAGTAAAACTTTTATCCCTTGTGTAAAACGTAGAGCAGGACTATTTACTAAGGTTTATCATGCTAGTATGTGTCACAACGTACCTACTCATGAACTGCAGCGCAATAGTAATTTAAAAAAAAGAGTATTATATTTTGTTTTACATCTATTATATGAACGTGTAACTATTAATGTGCAGTTTTTATCGAGTTATCATAACGTGTAGTTCTAACGAGTCGTACTTATTGCTTACTTTGCACTTATTACTTTTTACTTAACACTTATATATTTGTTCACCCCAATAAACGAGTACCTTCACGAGTGCGAGTATTCATTTTTAACATGGTGCCGAAACCAGGGAACAAGTGAGACAGAAATAAGTGTTGTGAACCAGTGACAAAAACATTGGACTTGTAAAATTCCATTTTTTGGACTCCAAATACTTGTTACAATTTGTGAAGTGATTCAAATTGGACTTGCAAAACTTTTTAAATTTATATGAATCGAAAAGTGCATTGAATCTTGGTGACGTTTGAGAACTTAATTAATTTAGTAACAAACTAGAACTTACTTTTAAAAATAAAAATTTGTGTACTTGAAAATCAAAATGGAAAATTTAATTGAAGGTCAAATGGAGATTCTTGAACAATTGAAAAAGGCTGAGCGGAATCTTAAAAAAGCAAGTTACGAGACTCGAGCAAAATCTAGTTATTTAACAGCTAGAATGGAAACGTTGGATAAATTAGAAGAAGCATTTAACAAAAATCATTTTAAAATTGTCGCATCGATTACAAAAGAGCAGAAGGCAACATTACCATATTTCACTGATGATGTGCAGGATACGTTTCAAGAAGGTGTTATCACTTACAAAACCCTTCTTAAGGATTACCTCACTATGAACAACCCAAGTACTACTAAGGCAAATAATACGACAGTGCCCAAGACTAAGGAAAGTACTTCTGAGGCTCACTTGCCGCAAATTAAACTTCCCGTTTTTGCAGGGAAATATACCGAGTGGCAATCCTTTTACGACATGTTTGTTTCATTAATCCATGAAAACAGCTCGCTTTCGCCAGCAGAGAAACTACATTATTTAAAAACGAGCTTATCTGGAGAGCCTGAACTGCTGTTGAGAAATTTTCCGACTACCTCAGCAAATTATCAAGAAGCATGGGATCTATTAACCAAACGTTATAACAATAAAAGGTACAATTGCAATGCCATTCTGAAGACTTTATTTGCTCAAAAAAGTCTACAACACGAGTCTGCAAGCTCCATAAAACAACTTTTAGACACTACAACATCATGTCTAAAGGCATTATATAATCTTGAAATTAACACGAAAGAATGGGACGCGATAATAATATTCTTGGTTGTGTCAAAATTAGACACTGAGTCACACAGACAACGGGAGAATCATGTGAGTACTGTAGAACAGGACCTACCAGAATGGTCACAATCGGAGAAGTTTATGGAAACAAGATTTCGAAGTTTGGAAATGGTAGATACAAGTAAAAACCCTGCGACTGCTAAAACAACCATGCAAAATAAAAATCCAAATCAAATAGTGAAAGCTAGAGCGTTTCATTCCGCCGTGAATGTGAAGCCAAGTTTGTCTGAACAGCTATGTGCGATGTGTGACGGGCCACATTACATATACTATTGTAATCAATTCAAGAAGCAGCCAGCATTTGAGAGGCAGAATATAGTACAAGCCAAGAAACTTTGTTTTAATTGTCTTGCACCAACGCATCCAGTGTATAAGTGTCGTCAAACTACTTCTTGCCGTAAATGCGGTAGGAAACATCACACGTTGCTGCATTTCGAGGACGAGGATAAACAAGCATATAATAACTTGAGGCAAAATGAGGGTTCCAGAGGAGAAGCACAACAACCTAAGAGTGAAACAACTAACAAAATAAACGACGCAACTGTAGTAGCAAATTTTTCGAGAGGAGATTTAAAAACTAATACGAGTAATGTACTATTAGCGACTGCTGTTGTTAAAACATGTTGTAAAAACGGTTCTTATTTTGTGATTAGGGCTTTACTTGATCGAGGCTCGCAAGCCTCCTTTGTTTCTGAAGATACTGTGCAATTGTTAGGTCTGAAACGAACAAATGTAAATGGTAAGGTAAGGTCAGGTTTGGGAGATGGTCAAATGGTGGTCAAACACGTAGTTAGTCTCAAAGTCGAATCGCGTATCGAGCCTAGAAAAATAATACGAGTTAATGCATATGTACTAAAATCACTTACTTCGGTTTTACCCTCACGCGAAGTACCGACCGATCCCCGATTGGCTGGAGCTGACCAATTTACCTCTTGCAGATCCAGGATTCACCTCACCAGGTAAGGTTGATTCATTACTCGGAGCTGACGTATATGGAGAAATATTGCTAGACGGGATTAAGAAGAGTCAATACGGAAACCTAATAGCACAAAACACTTTATTCGGGTGGATTTTATCTGGAAGAGTATCACAAGAACTAAGTACTGAAAACATTAAAACCTTAAACGTGAAAATAAACGAAGACGAGATACTAAAAACATTTTAGGAAATTGAGAACGAGCCTAACAGTATTGAGAAAAAAATAACTAGAGAAGAGCAACTTTGTGAAGAATATTTTAGGAGGTCTTCCACGATGAGGAGTCCCGTGAGGCTGATTATATAATGCAATATAGGGGAGTACGGGGGTGTCCATCCTTTGAGCATGACCGTATCAGTCCCTTCTACGCTGTCTACGCCATCTTATAAAACCAATCTCAAACTCCCATATCTCTCTAATTCTGGTGTTCCTCACGCGATCTCTCAGTGTCTTGCTGTCCTGCTTTCGTCCTCAGTGTCTTCATATCGGAAGTCCTCAAAACATGTTGGTCCTTACTGTGTCTGCCCTGAATCTCCAGCTAAATCTGAGGACGACTTGCAAAGAATGTTGTAATTATCACAATATCAGAGAAATCGACGCGCGTGCATGACAAGATGTATGAATATTGAGGATGCGAGAGAAATATGCCACGAAATAAAAGTGTGGCAGTCCATTCTTTCTTCGGGGAGACGGCGTGATGGTTAGTTAGTTAGTTATCTTTATATAATATTTCATTGGTAATAAAAAAATAATTAAAACTGTTCTTCATCAAGATCAGATATCATCGAATATTCCTTTGAGCCTAATTCATGTCTATTTTTATTAATCAACAATTTAATCATTTTAGCATTAAAATTATTGAGTATCAGGAGAGCATATTGACAATAAAAATTTTTCTGTAACATTTTATCGGGCAGTGCAATCAACATTATACAGTAAGGACGATTTTAAAAACCGTAATTTTCATGCTTCACACCTTCTTGGCCGTTCTGCTATCCTGATACCAAGATTAAATTTTAAAACTTTTTGTATGGAGAATTTCGCGTTTTTCAACTTTATTAAATTAAAAATTATTAAAATCAAAAACGTATTATTCGGTATAAATAAAATATTCGGTAATAAATTAGTTAGAGAATGTTGAAAAAAAAAATTCAATGCAATAAATCCCAATTTCTCCATACAAAATGATAATATTAAACACCAGGAGTTCAAGGATTGCTAGGAAGTATCGGATGTTAAAAATACTTATTCAGTTTACATGAAAAATACCAAATAACCTAGTAAGGACAGTTTTACGAATCGAAAAATTGCCCCAACCCTTCTTTCAATACCTTCTCCATTCTCCCATCCTTTGTAATCATACTTCTTAAATAAACAAATTCATCCACTTGTTACAGATTTTCACCGTTTACACTAATGTTGCAGACTGTCATGCTTCCTTCTTTTTCGAAAATCATTACCTTGGACTTATTCACATTCATCATCAAATCGTATTGCTTGCATACCTCATACATACTATACTAGAGCCGCTCAGAAGTGAGTCTTGGGGCCATAAATCATTTCCCTATGTCTATCTCGCTTGCACTTACGGGCCTTATGGAGCGGTTTAGGGATGGGCGTAACAATAAAATAAATATATCGATAAGTAACGTTTATTATCGTATCTTGTTCATAAACTTTAACGAGTTAACAAAGTTTTGATATTAAACTTTATTTATGGGTTTTACGTGCGTTTAAATTAGTATGAAATTAGTGACTACCAGATACTAAATTAAATACCAGTAAAAACAGAAAAATTGTTTAATTTTAAAATTTGTATACCGTATGTCTATAAACCCAGAAAGAAAGTTAAGTATAAAAAACAAAGTAGATCATATTGTGGCCCTTAAAAGAGCCGTTTATATTACAAAAAAATGTATCAATCCTCATCGGAGTCTTCTTCGTCAGTGTCTTCTGCCAAATTTATTATAAGCGGCGCCTGATCTCTAATAAGAGCTTTCTGTAGGTCACTGTTTTGAAGTTCCTCGGCATGTCTCACACATTTGGCCCAGTTTTCTTTTGTGACATTATCGATGGCTCGGTGGAGGTGATTTTCAACATCTGCTATCTTGAATGTATTATTATTATTTGCAACTTCTCCCTTTACTTGTGCCCAAATTAATTCTATTGGGTTATATTGACAGTGATATGGAGGCAGCCGTATTACTTCGTGGCCTCGTTCATTTGCCAGACTGTCTAAAGCGTAGACCTTCTGCGGGTTACTGGCTTTTACTTTTTTTATTAACTCTTCTATAATTTCTCTGCTGGAATATTGAATGTTTTTTTTTGATAACCATTCTTGAATCTCGGCTTTCCTTGTGTTTCTTGTGGGTATTTTTTCCAACTGCATCGAATGATAGCTTGCGTTATCGACGATTATAACTGAGGGCTCTTCAAGTATATTTAGGAATGCGGAAAACCATGCCATATATGTATCGCCATCCATTTCTGTGTGATAATCAGCATCCTTCGATTTTACCGCTTTAAATATTAGCTTCGCTTCTGGAACAAAGCCAGTCCTTGCGGAACCAGCATGGCAAACTATCAATCTTTGACCTTTTCCTACAGGCTGATTCTTGAAACCTCCTTCATCGTTGCTTCCAAGCCACATACGCTTTCTTGAATGGTTTTGATTAATCCATGTTTCATCCAGATAGAAACGCGGCCGCTGATCGTTAGTTCTTCTAAGTAAATCCAATTTCCTTAAAAAGTCCATTCTGGCACAAACAATATCTGTTCTTTCCATTAAATATTTACGTCCTTCGGCATTTTTCTTATACTTGAACCCAATCTCCTTCATGAGTGTTCTCATCGAAGTTTTTCCGCATTTAAAATCAGGTAATTGCTCTCGGTATTTTTCTAATATTTTCGCCACGGACGGATACTCTCCACTATCATAAAATGAACCTACAGTCCGCTTCAATACACTTTTATCAAAATCGTCAATATTGGTGACAGTTTCTTGTTTCTTAAAATTTGCTCTTGGTGTACAGGGGCTGCTTGATTGCAATAATTCAGTCTTTATTCGGTCCACTGTCACTCTACTCACACCACAAATAAACGCGGCCATTTCACGTGGTTTGTTGAAATTAAGAGAAGCTATTTTATTCGGATCACTTTTCAATTCATTGACAAACAAGAATACGTTGTGAATCACTGTTCGAGTTTGAGGGCTAATATCGCCATGTAATTTCTTCAAATCAATGTTGGAAAATAAAGTATCCATAGTGCGTAACGAGTGGTGACACACGAATGAATTCATTTAATTGCAGTAAACACATTTATAACAAAAAAGCACTGCATTCGGTAAAAACCAATCATTAGTGACTCATCGTACATATCATAACGTACATATCATTACAAAATCATTATAGTGACTCATCGACACCACGAGAGCAGGTAGCCGTATACCGATAACAGTCCTGGGGCTTCCCATCCCTATTTCTATTGACATTTATGGCCCCACGACTCCGTTTCAAACGGCTGTAGTATAGACGCCAGGGCTTGTAGTTCATGCTCGTTGTCTGCAAGTAGCACAGCGTCGTCCGCATACAATAGACAGCTTACTGTTTGACACCTTTATTGATATCAAACCAGGCTGTTGTGAAGATGAACAGAGAATATTTGCAACAACAACAACAAACCATCACGCCGTTTCCCCGCAGGGGTAGGCAGAGAGAATGGACCGCCACACTACTCTATCCTGGCACACCTTTCTAACTTCCTCCACATTCATACATCGAGTCCTCACCCTGCGATTGGAGCTCGAGTCGCCAGTAGCGAGTCTACCACCGGCCTGGGGTAAAGGAACATCTCTCCCTCGGCGGACGCGCGCCGGGGGGGAGATAATCTTAAAAGATCGCGAAGTGTTATACCGAACGCCGGGAAGTGATTCTGGAAAAGATCGCGATATCGCCGCATGGCGTCAGTAACCATGGCGTCAGCTCATCATCATTGGGACCTGATGCTGACCACGGCTGTCTCAGCGAATGAAACCAGGCGCCGCCTCTCGCTCCTCGCCCGTCCTCGCGCCCGCCTCGCACATCCCTCGTGGTGCGGATGGAGGAGGATGCCAAGCCGCCTGACACGGTCCGTCGCCGTCCACATCGTCACCATTAGGCGCCAGGTGCCGGCTGCCTCAGATCCGGCCAGCCTCCACGTCACCCTTCATCGTCGTCTGCCTCGCCCGAGCTCCGCGGCGGGATGAAGGCAGACCCAACTCGGCACTGCTGTCCCGAGGATAACGTTACGGATTAGTTTTAAGTCTTTAAGTTTTAAGTCTTTAAGTTTTAAGCATTTTATGATACAGAAAGCAAATTTTTAAGAAAGCTTAAGAATAAGGAATAAAATTTTAAAAATCGTTTTTTTTATTTTTAATGTTGAAAATGACAATGTTCCGAAGGTTTCCGAGATTCAGGCTTTAGTGATAATATAGCTTATGTGATGAATTTTATGATTCAGAAAGCAATTTTTAAAGAAATTTTAAGAATTAGGAAAAAAACTTAAAAAAACTGTCTCAATACATAAAAAAAGAAAATCGCAAATAACTTATTAAATAATAGCTTTATCAAAAAAAGTTACTTGACATAAAATATTGGTATTTAGAAAAGAAATACGCGGGAATATTTTTTTTTTCAAAATTAGGTACTTGATTTTCGAGTGACGCCAAGTCTATGGAGCCCTCATTTTCAGCCCACTGTGCGCCGTCTGCCGGAGGGGTAGGCAGAAAGAATAGAACGCCACACTGTTCTGTCCTGACATACTTCTCTCGATTCCTCTACAATCATATATCTTGTCATGCACGCACGTCGTTTTCTCCGACTCCTCACGTGACCGACGTTCAATATTTTATTGATTTGATCGTGCCACGTTTTCCTCGGCCTTCCTCTATTTCTTGCTCCGTTCACGCCGTTTACATATACTGTGTCCAAACCATCTTAATGACCCTTTCCTTATTTTGTTCATAACATTCGCAACACATTCACTTCTTATACTTGCATTTGTCACTTTATCATATACAGACTTGGCACACATTCGTCTTAGAGATCTCATTTCTACTGCATTTATTCCACTTTCATCCTTCTTTTGCCAGTTCCATGCTTCACTTCCATACATAAGGGTCTATTGGCCTAGTTAAAGTTAAATTGTCATTTTCCCTTCAGGAACATTGACGGAGTCTGATGATGGAACGGGGTCCATGAACGAGGAGATGCGGGGAATCTAGACTCGAGATTGGCGAGATCATCTCCCGTTGCCTCGGCGCCAAATGCCCATGATTTATGGATGATTATTAAGTAAAGGCCAAGTGACTTAGAAATTAAATTTACACGGGAGGAACACCTTAATATTAGGTCCTTACATATGAAATTGGCGTTTTGTATGGGAGGAACATAAAGTTGATTTTTTTAAATATAATATATTTATTTAATCAAAGTATGTACCATTGCTATCTATGCACTTTTGCCATCTCATAGGTAGTTCATCGATCCATTTACTAAAAAACCATTCGGACGGCAATCAATAAAATCTTTGAAGTCGGTTTGGATGCCCCATCGGAGTTGAATTTTTTCCCTTGCAAGAAGTTATCCAAATTTCGAAAAAAATAGTAATCTATTGGGGCAAGGTCCGGAGAGTACGGTGGATGTCTTAGACATTCCAATTGAAGCTCTTCTAATTTGGTAGCCGTCTGTTGTGCAGCGTGTGGTCTAGCGTTATCATGAAGCAGCAGTGGCCTAGAGCGATTAACCAGCCTCGGTTGTTTAGCAGCTAGCTTTTTCATCATGGTTTGCACTTGCTGACAATAGACATCTGCTGTAATCGTCTGGCCAGATTTAAGAAAGCTGTAGTAAACGAAATCAGCACTAGTCCACCAAACGCTCACAAGTAACTTTTTTGGAGTCAATTTTCGCTTGGGGCATGGTTTGGCTGGTTCGGCAGGGTTCAGCCATTGCGATGAGCGCTTTCGATTATCATACAGGATCCACTTTTCATCACAGGTAATGATTCGATTCAAAATCCCTTCATTATTGTGCCGGTTGAGTAATGCAACGCAGCAGTCAACGCGCGTTTGTTGATTTGCTTCACTCAATTCGTGAGGTACCCACCTTTCAAGCTTTTTCACTTCCCAATTTGCTTCAAGTGGATTAAAACAGTTTTATCACTAACACCGCAGCCTGCAGCTAACTCGGACGTGGTTTGCGATGGATCCGCTTCCACAATAGCCTTCAATTCTTCATTATCAACTTTGGTCTCCGGCCGTCCACGGGGCTTGTTCTGCAGGTCGAAATTTCCAGAACGAAAACGTTGGAACCAAAAACGCACTGTGTTTTCTTTTGCGGCACCGTCGCCATACACATCATTAATCCTTCGAACCGTTTCTGCAGCACTGGTGCCACGGTGGAACTCGTACTCGTAAATAACGCGATATTTCAAGTTTTCAATTTTGTAAACTGAGGAAAAAACAAATGAATCATAATTTTCGAAACACAAATACTTGAGTAAATAGCTGTATAAATTTGAATTTGGAATTCCTAACCAAAGAGAAGATATTTGAGATCAAAGTTGCCAGTACGGCAAAACGCCAATTTCATATGTAAGGACCTAATATTAGTAAATTACAATCAAAGACTTACTTGCTAAAAGCTGGTCAGCTTACTTGATTTTACTGCGTAATGCTATCCTCGGGACAACAGCGCAGAGTTGGGGCTGCGTTCATCCGTCCGCGAACGAGGAACGTACGAGGCGGACGATGGGGGAGAGCCGTGGATGCTGGTGACGTGGAGGCTGGCCGGATCTGAGGCAGCCGGCACCTGGTGGCTAATGGTATCGATCTGGACGGCGACAGACCGTGTCAGGCGGCTTGGCATCCTCCTCGGAGGGGCGTGCGAGGCGGACGATAGAGAAGATCATAGAAGCGAAAGGCGGTCTGGTCTCAGGTCCTTCAGAAACGTGGTCTTCTTCGCAGCGACAGCAGTGGCCAGCATCAGGCCTCAATGCCGATAATCTGACGCCATGTGGCGCGTATGTCGCGATCTTTTCCTTCAGATTATCTCCCCGGCGTTCGGACGCCGCCGAGCGCCGGGAGATGTTGCCTCCAGACTCCAGTCCGGTCTAACTCTCGCGTCGCTGTCCGGGACTGTCACATTCAAAAAGCCCGCAGGGTGGGGGTAAGATCACGCCCCCAAAGTGTTGCCACTCATAAAATTGTCACTATCAATATCATTGTTTTTCCTATACACTATTCTTCTTCTCACACTATTCTCAATATAGTCATTTTTAATATCTATGCACTTCTTACTTCTATACTAGAGCCGCTCAGAAGTGAGTCTTGGGGCCATAAATCATTTCCCTAAGTCTATCTCGCTTGCACTTACGGGCCTTATGGAGCGGTTTAGGGATGGGCGTAACAATAAAATAAATATATCGATAAGTAACGTTTATTATCGTATCTTGTTCATAAACTTTAACGAGTTAACAAAGTTTTGATATTAAACTTTATTTATGGGTTTTACGTGCGTTTAAATTAGTATGAAATTAGTGACTACCAGATACTAAATTAAATACCAGTAAAAACAGAAAAATTGTTTAATTTTAAAATTTGTATACCGTATGTCTATAAACCCAGAAAGAAAGTTAAGTATAAAAAACAAAGTAGATCATATTGTGGCCCTTAAAAGAGCCGTTTATATTACAAAAAAATGTATCAATCCTCATCGGAGTCTTCTTCATCAGTGATCGACGATTATAACTGAGGGCTCTTCAAGTATATTTAGGAATGCGGAAAACCATGCCATATATGTATCGCCATCCATTTCTGTGTGATAATCAGCATCCTTCGATTTTACCGCTTTAAATATTAGCTTCGCTTCTGGAACAAAGCCAGTCCTTGCGGAACCAGCATGGCAAACTTTGACCTTTTCCTACAGGCTGATTCTTGAAACCTCCTTCATCGTTGCTTCCAAGCCACATACGCTTTCTTGAATGGTTTTGATTAATCCATGTTTCATCCAGATAGAAACGCGGCCGCTGATCGTTAGTTCTTCTAAGTAAATCCAATTTCCTTAAAAAGTCCATTCTGGCACAAACAATATCTGTTCTTTCCATTAAATATTTACGTCCTTCGGCATTTTTCTTATACTTGAACCCAATCTCCTTCATGAGTGTTCTCATCGAAGTTTTTCCGCATTTAAAATCAGGTAATTGCTCTCGGTATTTTTCTAATATTTTCGCCACGGACGGATACTCTCCACTATCATAAAATGAACCTACAGTCCGCTTCAATACACTTTTATCAAAATCGTCAATATTGGTGACAGTTTCTTGTTTCTTAAAATTTGCTCTTGGTGTACAGGGGCTGCTTGATTGCAATAATTCAGTCTTTATTCGGTCCACTGTCACTCTACTCACACCACAAATAAACGCGGCCATTTTCACGTGGTTTGTTGAAATTAAGAAAAGCTATTTTATTCGGATCACTTTTCAATTCATTGACAAACAAGAATACGTTGTGAATCACTGTTCGAGTTTGAGGGCTAATATCGCCATGTAATTTCTTCAAATCAATGTTGGAAAATAAAGTATCCATAGTGCGTAACGAGTGGTGACACACGAATGAATTCATTTAATTGCAGTAAACACATTTATAACAAAAAAGCACTGCATTCGGTAAAAACCAATCATTAGTGACTCATCGTACATATTATTATAAAATCATTATAGTGACCCATCGACACCACGAGAGCAGGTAGCCGTATACCGATAACGGTCCTGGGGCCTCCCATCCCTATTTCTATTGACATTTATGGCCCTACGACTCCGTTCTAAACGGCCGTAGTATAGCAATTAATTTATTTAAGCCCTCAAAAAAATGTGATTCCGGTTTGTTATCAAAATTGCCGCTTTTATCGAGTCATCGTCGTCAAATCGTTTCCAATGAACGCATTTCTTTAGATTTGGGAACAGAAAAAAATCACTTGGTGCCAGGTCTGAACTAAACGGTGGGTCGTTGATTTCTGCAAAACCACATTCACGAAATGCAGCCTTTGGGACTTGAGCCTTGTGCACCGGTGCATTGTCGGGGAGGAGAGGATCCCTCTGGCCAATTTCCCCCGCCTTTTCTCTTTGATCGCCTCCCTGAATTGATAAAGGGTTCTAGAGTAGTATTCCTCGGTGATATTGATACCATTTTTCTTGTAATCTATCAGCAAAATTCCCTGGGAATCCCAGTAAACTGTAGCCATGACCTTCTCTGCGGATTGTGTCACCTTGAATATCTTTGGGTGCTCTGTATCTTTTCGGTGCCACTGCATGGACTCCTACTTACTCACAAAATCATAGTAATGAACCCAGTTTTCATCCCCAGTAACAATTTTGTCAATAGTTTCTTTAGAATTTTCACCACCGAGTTCCTAAAACCCTTTGCAACTCTGTGCGCGGTAAGATTATTGAAGTGGCGTTAGGAACCTCGGCACCCATCTTGCACTGACTATGTGTAGGCGGTCGTGTAAAATTGAAACAATGGTACCAGTGGATAGGCTAGTAATCTTGACTATCCTTTTTACCTTCATTTTGGCATCCTCTAATACAAAATTTTCTATTTTTTCCACATTTTCTTCATTATTGGCCTCGATTGGCCAACCGGATCGCTCAATGCTCTCTCTGCCTCTCTTCAATTCACTGGACCACTTTTGAACTGTTGATAATGAAGGAGCAGACTACCCGTAAACTTCTGATATCTCTTTGTGGATGGTTTTCTGATTTTTTCCTTGTTTGGTGAGGAATTTTATAATGGCACACTACTCCAGTTTTATTAACTTTGCGAAATGACTTATCTTGCTTACGTTTCGGGGACAGCTACTCAATAACTAATGATCCGTTTGTTATGAAACTTGCAATATAACGAGGAAATTAACAATTCATCCATAGTTGCACTGCTTCATATCGATACCGAGAATGTATTGAACGCCCCTCGTATGTTAATAATATGGTACTAGAGAATAAGTATAATCATATTTAGTAAGTTATGATTAAAAAAATACGATGTTCATACCATCACACACTATTTTAAGATAATAAACTGGTGAATAATTGATTGGTGCCCTGCTCTAAGAGCCTACTCGACTCTAATCTCCTCCATGATGTGTTTTACATTTAAAGTAAGGTAAATTTTATGATTATTATAATGGAGTAAATATTTTTAAGAAATAACGTTTTAGGTATTTTGTTGCAAGTTGAACTATCAAATGTTGTTACATCAGAAAGACAAAGCAAATGGCGTTTTAAATCTGCTTTTGTTTTAAACGCTTTGTAGCACGTTAAACATTCAAATTGTTTTACATCCGAATATGTAACAAAATGTTTTGTTTTAATATGATTTCGTTTTAAACTGTTTGGAGCGGGCTGAACATTTAAATGACTTGACGTCAGAATGATAAGACAAATTATTATTTAATTCTGACCGTATTTTGAAAGTTTTGGTTCCTGACCTGGTTTCGGGATACGTGGGTGTAAATGATAACCAATATATTTAATTTTTTGACAATTTATTGATACAGGAAACAAACCCTTCAATTATAAAATTAAAATGACTTGCTTACTAAAAGCTTACATCTAATTATCAGCTAGTGGGTACAATGACACCACGCGGAAGGGGCCCGGGCCGGCTACTAGAGGCTGATGGCGGGACAGCTTCTATGTCCTTTCTTCTGTGGCGAGCGAGGCCATCACAAGGCCGACCGTGGCTCCACGTGGCCGCTGCGCGATGCACCAGTTTCTTCTTAATGTCCTTCCCTCGGCTGGCCAAGCTAAGGAAAGAGAAGTCCGTCCGCCCTGATGATCGGAATCGAAGAACCGTTTCACTTCATAAACGAGCCGGCTAGTACCTACGGAGTTGCCAACTCACTTTACGACTTTAGTAGGAGACACGCTAGGAGCAGAAGGCCATGATACAGGGAGGGAACCCCGCGCACCCTGTAGGGCCCCTTTGTTATTCAGCATTAGTAATCCTGCTCAGTACGAGAGGAACGGCAGTTTTGGACATTTGGTTCACGCACTCGGTCGACCGGCCGGTGGTGCGATGCTACCATCCACAGGATTAGGCCTGAACGCCTCTAAGGCCGTATCCCGCCTAGGCAAATCGGGCGGTGATACGTGATGTGAGTTCCGCGAGTCGAAAGGCTCTCTAAACAATGTGACATCTATCAGGCGGCCCCCGTCCGCGGGGGCCTCCGTCGAAGCCCGACGGGGCGGGACGAGTGCCGCGCTGCGCGGTTAAATGTCCCGGCGCGATGGCGTCCCGCCCCCGACTAAGCTTAAGTTCGACGTCGGAACTCGGAATCGTCCGCAGACGACCTTCGTACCTGGCAGGGTGTTGTGCCCGGTAGAGCAGCGTCATGCTGCGATCCGTTGAGACTCAGCCCTACGCCAAGAGATTCGTCCGATCGCCTCCACGGAGCGTCGGCCCGCGAGAATATACATGAGAGAGAGAGAGAGAGAGAGATGTGTATTATATTATATGTATATTACGAAAACGATGTGCGAGAGACACGCGACACATCCGTGTGTGTGTACCCCAGAGGCGGACGCCTCCCGCCTGACGGTCAGCCGTCAGGCGGGAGCGTTCGCCTTTTTTTTTGCAATTTTTTTTTTTCACTTTTTTCCGTTTTTTCGGCAGAGTCCCTGGAGGTCGTGTCAGTTTGGCGGAGGTGAATATATGTGTGTGTGTATTTTTTATTTCCCTCTTTTTTTTTCATTTAATTTTTATGTTAAAGTTTTTTTTTAAATTTTTCCAAGTCCAGGCGGCTCGTGACGGTTCGGACCCGACTTTGAGGCTTGAAAAAATTTCCTAGCGTGGCGTGGACGGTCTTCTTTCTGTTTCATTATTATGTTTTTTGGAGAGTAATGAGAAACTGCAGTTCGGAGTGACGGGGGACCCTCCCAAGGAGGGTGTTAATTTTTTTTTTATAAAATACATTTTCTTAAGCTCATGACGGTTTCAAGATGAAATTTTTTTAAGCTCATGACGGTTTCGAAAAAAAAAATTATTTTTTTGAGCTCATGACGGTTTCAATTTAATTTTTTTTTCGCGTTGGAAATTTGCCGAGTGCTTGTAAGGCCATGTGCAATTTTAGTCTTTTATCGCGCATACTGGAAAGTCGACCTCGTGA
>JAHDVF020000059.1:0-27568 GCA_022606425.2 Lepidostoma basale | reverse complement strand
CAATGGAAAGGTCACAAATATTATTAATAAAATAAATAAGAATCTGCCATTAATAGTGGCATGTTTTTCAAATGTCGGTAAATGAAAGAGTCTTGTAACTAAGAGTAGAAAGTATTTAGTAAGGTATTCAAAGAATATTGAAACATACTTTGATATTACATTCATTACATTTTATTTTTAAACCCTCATATTTTAATATGAAAAAACGACGTGTATGACATTCGCAAGACATCAACTGAGATGCGAAGACTCCGTACGCTAGGAGGAAATTGAACAGGTGGACCTATTCAGATATCTCGGAAGCGAAGTAACCAGCTCTAATGACCCCCCCAGAAAAGTAAGGTCACAGGTGGATAGGGCTGCAGCAGTTGCAGGCTGCCTGAAAGATGTCATATGGAGAAACAAGGACATGAGGACTGACAGCAAGGTACGCATCTATAAGACCTGTGTGCGACCAATCCTCACATATGGCATTGAATCGAGGGCAGACACTGTCAAGACAAAGACCATGCTCAGGACAACCGAGATGAAAACACTCCGCGCTATAGCTGGCAAAACCCTACGTGATCGTGTTAGGAATACAGCAATCCAAGAAATCTGCGAGGTCGAAGATGTGGTCAGATGGGGACGTCAAAGACGGCGATACTGGCATCAACACGTAGAAAGGATGAACTCAAATAGAATACCACACATAGCTCTCCATGGAACGCCAAACGGACAACGCCGACCAGGAAGACCCCCGAAACGGCGGAGAGAAGGCTGGAGCTCAGCGTCTCAAGAGGACCCGCCTGAAATAACAGACTCCTGAGTCTACCAAAAGGGAAGAAGAAGAAAATATTTTAATATGATTTTTCGGATTGCAAATATTATTTTACAGATATTTAATATTTGATAATACAAACTATTTTCATGATCAAAACGTGGGAAGCAAGGTTAATCTGTAAATAAGGGTTATTATTTAATTAGGATTGTGCGGATATATGAGAGTATTGAATTTGCGGCTTAAATTTGGATATTTAATAAATTTTGTTTATTTAGAATACCTTAAATTTAATTCTCTGAATTTGTTCAGTTATTTAATATAATATTTCTATTTATATCGTACCCCCCTATACCCAGAATCAACTACAAACTTGGCTTCACCTCAGAGTTCAACCAATCCAAAACCATTATTTAACTTATTCTCAGTGATATTTTCACCATTAATAGTCCAGAGATTATAATAATAACAATATTTGGGATCAGAAAATTCATATATCGTCGGTTCCAAGGTAAAACTCATTAATTGACATTTTGGTAAAAAAATATATTTTTGCATTTTCTGTATCAGATTTGTGAATTCTACGTCAGGAAATAACCACCAAGTGTATTTATTAAAAAATAACTGATATTCTTTAATAAATACACTTGGTGATTATTTCGTGACGTAGAATTCACAAGTCTGATGCAGAAAATGCAAAAATCAAAATTTTGACCAAAATGTCACTTAATGAGTTTTACCTTTGAACCAACGATATATTATGCAAACATACGTTTTATGAACACCTGGGGTTTTATAATTACACCCCAGGATTTTCAAAATCAAATCGAATCAGCACTTATAATAACGCTTTTAAGTTGATGGCATCTATTTGAGGTAAAATACCAGGAACAAACGAGAGGTAAAATACCAGCAACCCATGAGGGACTTTAGGATATGATACTCTCCATAGTTAAAAATATGTGTCTTTTGAACGTTCTTTCACTCATATGAAAGACGTTGATCTTCGAGGTAATCATGTTACGTAGACTGATTGTTCTTCTCACCTGTAATACTAGAGACAGGTTGATTTTGGCAACCGACAGATGACACTGGAAACTTTGATTAATCTAAAGAAATCAGAAAATTCGTCCCACATATTAAAAAAATATTGTGAGATAGAGGCACGGATAGCTATCATATTCCCCTTTTAAAATTACCTAATTTTTTTTTTGAGCCCTCTCCAGCATAAGGGAATATCTTGCCTCGTACGTCTCACCCTCACAGCACCGCGGTTTTAACTTGATTCTCACTCGAATGTACCAGATTTCATATTACAAAGGTCCCACTTGTTTCTGTTGTATAATAAATATCTTCTTAAAGTGTCATGTTTGGTCCACCCGACGGCAGCTATCACCCTGGCGTAGGCTTCTCTGTCCTGAGATAGCCGGAACAACTCCCCCACTCTCTGAATCTTTGATCTTTCTTAGCCAGGATATCTGCCGTCTTCTTAAACCGCGATTACCCTCAATCCTTCCTTTGGAGTCGAAGTAAACAATAATTTTGTTTGGAGAAAATGTATCCCAAATATTATAATTTTCTAATCGTTGTATTGGACAACAATTCTCTTTCTTCTAGCTCTTCGCAACACTTCAGTGTTTTAATTATTTTTATTATAATAAATGTAAAAACTGATGTAGAAAGTTAATTCCTTTATGTTCTTTCATAATAGTGTATGAAAAATCTGAAAGGAATAAATGCTGGTGCTAAGATGAGATATTTGTCTGTAAAGAGTCTGCTTTACGCGGACGATGCCGTTCTTGTTGCGGATAATGCAGACGAATTACAAGTCTTAGTGTCGAGAATATGTGAGGTATGCAAGTCAAAAGATTTAATGATGAATATCGGAAAGTCAAATTTGATGGTTTTTGAAAGGGAAGAGCAAATGACAGTTTGTAACATAAGTGTGAACGAAGAAAACTTGGAGCAGGTGAGTAAATTTTTGTATTTAGGTAGCATGTTCACAGCAAATGGCTAAACGGATAGTGCAGTCGAAAGAAGGGATCGTGCGGGTTACAAAGTGAATGGAGCTTTTAAAAATAGTTATTGGAAACAATAATTTTTCAATAAACGCGAAAATGGCCGTTCACAATGGAGTTCTGATCTCAACCCTTATGTATGGAAGCTAAGCATGTAACTGGCAGAAAAAGGATGAGGGCAGAAAAAATGCATGGAGGTGAGGTCCTTAAGACGTATGTATGGTAGAACGATTTACGATAGATTTTCAAATGATGATATAAGAAAGGAATGTAGATAGTATTATGAACAAAATTATGAAATAATCGCTGCGTTGCGTCGGTTCGGACACATGAGAAAAAATAGTTAAGAAAGTATATGTTAACGATGCAAATGGAGTACGGAGTCGAGGTAGACCGAGGAAACATGACATGGCCAAATTAATCAAATTTTAAAGGTTGGTCATGTTAGAAGTCGGAAGAATCGACGTGCGTGTATGACTCGTTGTGTAAATGTGGAGGAAACTAGAGGAGTGTGTCAGGATAGAGTGGTGTGGTGGTCCGTTCTCTCTACCTACCCCTACGGGAAACGGCGTGATGGTTTGTTCTTGTTGTTGTTGTTATTGTTGTTGTTGTGGTTGTTGTTGTTGTTGTTGTTGTTGTTGTTGTTGTTGTTGTTGTTGTTGTTTCTGTTGTTGTTGTATATGAAACTGGTCGTTTAAACCCAATTACTGTTCACAATTAGTTGATTCTCATAACATGTAATAGGTAACTAATCTATCACCCATTTTATTGTCACGTGAATTTTATACCAGACCAAAGACAGTGTCATAATCATACAGCCATACCCGAGAATCGAATCAACCCAGGACCTTCGGTATGGTAGTCAGAGTTCTTACTACTCTGCCACGAAGGTCGTCATGGTGGGGACCATATCAGTTCATAGGATGCGCTGGTGCAATGAAGCCTCATTTTCAATGCGTTTATACGGTTCATTGAGTTCGTTTTAATAATACTATGCGCCCTGTTTTTGTTGAAAATTTTGAATATCGAATTATATTTCAGTTAATAGACAATAACGTCACCGGAATTAGGCCGAACCGAATTAATTCACCAAATTTTGTATTATACTCCGGGAACACGATTGTAGCGTCATCTCTAATTCAAATAATAATTATCCCATCATTATCGGTTTTGGTAGCCACCAAATTGATTCAAAATCGGAATAGTATTATCGCAGGGAACAAAAACACTTCACTGCTATTCAAGCAGTACTTCTAAAGCCGCTCACTCCGTGGGTTGTTTGTTATAAAACGCTATGTAATGCAATGTGCTACATGTATAACACTGCGACCAATATAAATTGTCCAGCCGAGCGGTGACATTTTAAACTAACATACGGCAGTCCAAACTTTATTTCAGTGCTGCCAGACTAATGAAATTATATTATTTTTGATTAAATTCATTTCATTTCCGAATCGATTATAGATTTTTTAGAATAAATTTCGCTTTTTAATGGTTTTGTATTTTCTATATTCAGAAAACTTACGGTGCCAAACTAAAAACGCGCGTTCCCGTATTGGGTAGTCGGTACTCAATCAAAAATTAGCGATTTTAAATCGGAAAAATAATTACATTCATAGCTAATCCCCTTTATTAATTATAATTGAATTCAAAAATTATAATGATTGAGATTTATTTGCTAAATCATTTTAAATAAAGCATCTGGCAACGCTCACGGGACGGGCATAAGTCAACTCTGGTTGCAAGCCCGATAGCTACTGCCGCCGACTGCCGGGCAGTGAGAACATTGAGCTCCTCGTGCTTCCACAGTGAAGTATGCAAGAGTGAGATGCGAATATAGTGCCGCGCACTCAACGCTTCGTATTTCGTTTCCGATTTCACAAAATACCTCGGATGTACCCGATAAATTTTGATTAATATTCATATTATATTTTTAATCAATGGTAAATATATTATGGAGGAATACCTAAATCTTATTATATTTATTAAGATATTGATGGTTATTAGAAACAACGTGTAGAAGATACTTATAACAGGGAAGGGAAGGGTTAAACTTGTAAATTTGGAAAAAAAATACTATAAAAATGATTGTCTCATAAAATCAATAATGATTTACTTTTAAACTATGTTACTATTTAAAATATATGTAAAGTACGTCTAAAACAAAGAATAAAAATATTGATTATTCAATAATGTAACTACTGATTCTTGTTTTTACAACCGTAATTTAATCGTTTATTTTATAAAATTAATTATATTTAATGAGGGTAAATTTTGCGTGGGCCTCCTCTCTGGACCTCCTCGGTGTTTAAATATATGTATTATTATTTTATAAAGATATTTAATAAACTAAAGTGATGATATCAACATAGGTTGACAAAACAGCTGTCGCGAAAAATAAAAATACAATTGTGATATTTAAAACAAAATTTTTAATTTAACAGTTTATAAAGTGGAAAATATACAGTGTTGTGTTTCAAATTCCAATTAAGAATGGAATTCCACAAAATTAAGAATTGACATTTTGATTAACTGGGCGATCTGGCAACCTCGTTTTTATAGGTGATTTTTAACCCAAACCATTTCGCGAACTTATGTTGGTCGCACTACAATATATTTCTCTCTCCGAGAACAATATCCATTCTGTGCTGAGCAGGGGTAGCACTACCCTTATTTTACACCCCTACTAACGAGTTCTGTCGTTATAACACACCCTGATCTCATTGTTATCTTGGGAATCTTGCTTTATTTCTTCTGTTTGCTTGTTTTATTTAATTGGATCACGTAGTTTCGAATTTATAATTTGCAAAGTTTGACTGTCAACCATGCTTTGCTTTTTTAAGGTGAGCAACCCCGAAATTACCATAAATTTACCACTTTATCTTGCCCTAACAACACAATAGAAGTACAAGACTTGCCGAGTTAAAATACTCAAGGAATATGAAAAGTTTCACTATTTTCTCTAGTACGTCTGGATTAACATAGAAAAATTACCTAGGTAGTATGTTATTTTACAAATTATGTACTTTTTCTTGGTATCCTATTCAACTGATGTTGCAGTCTACATATTTAGACTAGTATAAAAAACTGATCAGGGTAATATAATACTGCACTGAAGATGGAGACTAATACGATAACCAAAACCACAGTCGAACAAGATATCAAGAGATACAGATCGAGATCCTAGATATAATATTTCTACCAACCATGAAAATTGCTGCACTTGTTTATCTTTATTTTGTATTACGACATCATCATTTTCTACTGGAATATTGTTATTTTGTACAGTGACATCGTTATGTTGTACTTTTTGTACTGAACACGATACTTACATTTACATTGTAATGATATTATGATGACACCATTGCGAATGTGCCAATTGCTGTATGCTGGGCAGCTCAAAAATCAAACAGATACAAAACTCTATTGCTTGCCGCATACCAAAGATAAGTAAATAGTAATAAGAACACAAATTAATTCTTGCCTTGAAGCCCTATATATACGAGCATCGGATAACCTCCCAGATAATGCAAAACTTTAGCTTTAGCTTCTAGAATGGATACAAATATTTAAATACTGCCTCGCCCCATGATCAAGGCGATACAATTTAATTACTGGTTCTTTACCAATGATGTAAAACTCCATATAAAATAATTAATACGAATGAAAACGTCTGCTGTCTATATATTTTTTTTAAGAACATTTGATAATGTCTTAGACAGGGTAAATATGTCATTCACATAAATTATAATAAAACATCAATAAAACAGACGTTTTCATTCGTATTAATAATTCAACACAATTTATTTGGATGTATAAATGCTGAGGAACGAGGGTAGCAGTATACCAGGAAAGAACAATGTGGCGGCTCAATATTCTGCTACCCCTTTGGAGAGACGGCGATATGGTTAGTTAGTTAGGTAGTTTACAACATTCTTCAAGGAGCAAAAATATTTTGCTTATAAGTATAAAACGAACCATAAAACATGCAGTAGCTGTATTGTTAAATATTTGAATACGAAACTGGTCATTTAACCAAATGGCTTGAATATAATTATTTGAAAATCTCATCTTAGAATTTTACACATTGAAAGGAATTTTGTTTTATGATTTCTAAAGAGTACGTTCTTGTATTTTTTAAACATTGTAGAAACATTTCGAAAATAACAAAATCGCAAGTAAGGATACTTATTTATGCATTTACGAGTATATTCGTAGTCCATCGCATCGTGGCTCCATCGCAGCATGTTGCGGATCCCATGGACTGACATAGTCACTAACAATGAGGTGTTACATAAAGCCAGAGTAGAAAGATATTTGAAAGATTATATATTAATAAAGATTAGAAAAATGGCATATTTGAACACATTCTCCGCAAAAAAAGATCATGCCATTTGATAATGCCTTTGAAGAACGAAACATGTCATTCCCATAAAATATAATAAAACTGCTAGAAAACTAACGTTTTCATTCGTATTAATTATTTAATATGGAGTTTTATATCATTGTTCAAGAAACAATAAACATAGAGACAATTCCTGAAAACCTGAAAAACTTACATAATAATGAAGCATATTGGAACACAAATTTTTATGTGATTTCAAAATCAATAACATGTAAGTAATAAGTATGAGGAGGCTGTGAAGGGTGGAGCCCGCAACAAACGGCCATCCATTGAGCGCAGATTTTTACGTTCTAAATAATATTCCACGCCGCGCCGTACATCTTGGGAGATATTTTATGGTCATTTGTAAACGCCTCTTGTCTCTGATGTAGGCTTACCCTGACTTTGGGGTCCAGGGGCGGCTTTCTGCTTGGGAAATATTATTTGTTTTAATTAATGGTAACACAATAGTTTTCCTTGGTAGCAGAGAGGTAACAGCTATGACTAACATAATGAAGGTCCCGTGTTTTATTCCCGGCTATGACAGTGTAAAAAAATTACGCTATCTTTGGTCTCGTAGAATTCACTTGATAATAACAATGACGATAGACAATCTATATATCACATATTATGAGAATCAAGAGTTAAAAGTATATAATAATAATAATAATATGCTAACTTTCATAGCGCCGTTTTTGTGATGTAATCACCTCAAGGGCGCATTAAGACGTGTTTTAAATCTAAAAATCTAAATGTGAACGCTGCATCTGATTTTCGCGATCGGTTAAAAAGTATAGTAGAACAAAGTATAAATGTTTAAATTGGGTATGTAATATGAAAAAGATGGGTTTTCAGTTTAGATCTGAAATCTGTCGGATCATTTATGTATCTGAGGTGTGAAGAGAGATTGTTCCAAGCTGATGAACCGGCTACCGTGAACGCTCTATCCCAGAAATTTGTACTGGGGCAACGCTTCGGCTCAACTAATCTTCTTATTGCCAAGGAGTTCGCCGAGCGAAGTGTGGATTTCCTTGTATTTAGGCTGTCCGTCATACAGAGTTCAGATATGTAACTTGGTGCCATTCCATGTAACGCTTTGAAGACTGTCCAGCAGAGTTTAAACTGGATTCTTTCTGGACTTTTAAGCCAGTGAAGTTCTTTGAGATGTTGCAAACAAAAATGTGGAAAATAACAGAAAAATATTACATAAAAAGGCCCAAGTGGCACCGCAAGAAAAAGCAAAAATGTTGCTTGTATTCATGGTTTCGCATCTAAATGATCTTAATTCAAATCTAAACTTAAATTGTATTTTATACACAGAGTAATTTAACAGGTTGTTTGACACACTTCTTATATGATCTTCTTCCTCTTCTCTTCTTTTTCTTTTAATATATAATAATTTAATATTCGCATTACGGACACAATCTCTGAGAGTTTTTCCCGTAAAGAATCTTAGGACCTTCATTCGAGATGTTCTTAGCAGACCCTTGGTTCGTACAGTGTCGGCCCAGTCAGTCAATAGTCATCTAGATTTAATTGATTTAAACTCTGGAATAGAAAAAAAAATTAATTTAAATATGTGTTCATCCATTATTTTATTTTTCTTTTCTGAAGAAATACTATATACTAAGGTAATTAATAATTTTCAAATAAATTGAACAATTCCTCTTCCAATATCAAATCAATTGTAACAGATTTGCAAAAAGAGTGAATTATTTATAGTAATTATAAATTAAAGTTATTTAATTGGATTCATTATTAAGTTTTTGTTTATAGCGATACTAGGAAATAGCTTTTTTAAGGCAATAAATAAAACGTTTCCATTATTTTAGCTCTGCGCGGCTTAAATTGTGTTTAGGATGAGAAAGAATTTAATTATTTTTTATAATATATGTCAGTGGCAGGGAATCCTTTAAAATGTACCGCCCCTGACTGCAGCGTCCTGTTGGGGGTGTGGGGAGGGAGCGGGAGAGGGAGATGGGTTGTGAGGAGACACGGTGCCCGTGATGTGCATATCCCGTAACAGGACTAATGATGCAGCAGGCTCTAATGTGGATGTAATGGTACTGGACCGGCTTGCCCGTACTGAGAGGTGCTATGGGACTAAAATAATATTTATACACCATGATATATTTATTGTTTCTTCAACAATGATGTAAAACTCCATATTAAATAATTAATACGAATGAAAACAAAACAAAAAGTCTCACTATATCTAGGCAACCTACAAGATGTAAGCTGAGTGTTGATGATATACCTGTGGAGCAAGTAATGAGTTTCAGATATTTGAGAGTAGAGATCTGCAGCCAAAATGATCTTTATACCAAAGTACGAGAACAAGTCAGTAAAGCCTCTGCCGTGTCAGGATGCCTGAAGAATCTGGTCTGGAAGAACAAGCACATGCGTAACTCTGACAATAAGATCAGAATTTTTAAAACATGCAAGCGACCTATCATGACGTGCGCTGTAGAGACATAAATTGTAATTAAACATTTTCATTCAAATTAATTAGAATTCAAAAAGGTTAATTGACACGTTTATCTTAAATATGGAATAGAAATTTATCTTCCGAGTTTCTAAAGCTGCTACACTTAAATTTGTATGTAAGTTTTAAAAGCTTTGGTTTGTTTTACGTTACTTACTGTTTATTAGCCCTATGTAAGGAAACATTGTATGCCGGAAAATGAATTAATTATACAGTTTTATGACTATTTTAACAAAAGCGTTAAATGTGGTATTTAGAAACAGTTTCACCATAGTTATGAATTCAGTTAATTTGAGCTTTTTAGTAGGCAGAGCTTAAAGCTGCTTTTATGAAATTTAAGTCATTCATTGTCCCCTGTAGTGTTTCCCGACCACCTGGTCTCCGCCGTTGTGCCGTAAGCCCTATATTCGCTGGCTCCGTCCTCCTTAATGCTGACTGCAGCGTCCGCTTAATTTCCCGCCATTTACGTCCCTGGGAGGGCCTTGCGGCCACCTATTCGAGATTCGTACTCTGGTCACTTTCATCATAAACATTTTTATTTTATAACTAACCAACTAACCATCACGCCATCTCCCTGAAGGGGTAAGCAGAAAAAATAGACTGCAACACTTTTCTTTCCTGACATAGTTCTCTAGCTTCCTCAACATTCATACATCATGCCATTCACGCGCGTCAATTTCTCTTACTCCTCACGATTTTCAATTCATTATATTGATATATTAATAAATAAATTTTAGAGCACCAGAGATCGGAGCTGTCTTGTTGATCTGGGCTTATATTTCTTCCCGCAGATCAGCTCCTCCAACCAGGTCAATACCTACATATCTGAAGTTCCTGACCTGCTCTATGGATTGATTCCCTACAGTCAGGTTACGTGTACTTGGTGTTTTGGAGGTCTTACATTTCATCTTTATTTTAATTTGTTTTTGTTTATTGAAAAATGATGTAAAACTCCATATAAAATAATTAATACGAATGAAAGCGTCAGTTTTCTTGAAGTTTTATTATATTTTATGGGAATAAAATGTTTCGCCCTTCTAAGGCATTATCACATGTTTAAGGCACGGAATAAATTTGATAATGTCTTAGAAGGGCGAAACATATCATCCCCGTAAAATATAATAAAACTTCTAGAAAACTGACGATTTCATTTTTATTAATTATTTATTTTCATTATTTAAATATTAAGACAGCTTAAAACATTCCAAACCAAGTCGGAGAAATCGACGTGCGTGCATGACACGATGTATGAATGACGAGGAAACTATAGAAGTATGTCAGAAAGGATAAATATGGGTTAGTTTTTATTTTAATAACATGTTGATTTCCCAGATTTCTAGTTTATTTTGTTTTTATATTGGTGAAATTAACATTATTAAAATGTTTTTTTTTTATGTATACAACAGGTTGTTTGAAACCAATTACTGTATACAATTGATTTTTTAGCTATTATATTGATTCTCGTGACATGTGATAGGTAGCCAATCTATCGCCATTTTATTGTCACGTGAATTCTACACCAGACCAAAAACAGTGTGACAATCACACTGCCATCGCCGGGAATCGAACCCGGAACCTTCGGTATGGAAGTCAGAGCTCTTACCACTCTGCCACTAAGGTCGTCTGTAATTATTCCCGATTTTAAGGATTTACATAAATTATTGCGGTGTTGATTATGTTTCCAAGAAGTAAAATGAACACGTACCTAAAATATGTGTTGTTGTTCCAGCGTCAGGATCGAGTCCGTGGCCGGCGGGGCAGACAGCACGCTGCAGGTGGCACGCCTCACGGCCGGGGACGGGGGCAGGTACACGTGCGCGGTGCGGAAAGGACTGCAGGCGTCCATCAACGTGCACGTGCTAAACGGTAACATACGTGTATTGTAATATCCACCTCACTCCGTGCCTTGATTGCGTTTCTATTCATGAGATGATCTCCCATCTCTACTAACGAGCCGATGATTTCACAGGCTAAATCAAATTCCTTGCATGCTGAATGGAGAGCTATATTTCGGCATCACAAATGATATGTAGATTTATACATTCAGCATTGACGTTCATAAATATAAATATGTTTAACAATTCAATTTTTTAAATTAATTGTTATGCTTCTACACATATTTTTAACCAGATAAGAAATAGTATTAACTTTAAAACATAACAAAGCTTTATAAGTTTTGTCACTGTTATTAATATTATGATTATTTTGTTGAAAAGCTCTTTACATAATAACAGCTAGTGCCTTATCGATGTAAAGGATGTAGCTATTGTATTGATTCTCATTACACTGATCTATTAACATTTTATTGTCACCTGAATTATTGAATCACCAAAAACAGTGTGATAACCATGCTGTAAGTCGGAAATCGAACCCGGGACCTTCGGTGTGGCAGTCATAGCGTTGCAACTCTGAAAAGCTTCGTCTTCTTTTTCTTAATTTAGGTCTTGTGGTCTATTTCTCAAGAAGAATTAGGCTTTTGCCAAGTTGATTCCCAATTGCTCCCAATTCATATTTTTGGTGGTCCGCCCGAGGTCGTTTTTCTTAAGGTTGGCCGCGCAATACAATGGGAGGAGTCTAGATAAATCCATTTTTCTTAAGAGTAAATATTTTATTAAAAAATCTGCCGGTATTAAAAATGCTAGTGAAACCTTCCACTTAAATTGTTCTTTAAGTGAGGTGCACTTTTCAGTCGATAATTGTAACCGGGTGGTGGTCTAAGCGGATAGAACGCTTGTCTCCTGATCTAAGGGTCTGGGGGACATGAGTTCAAGCCTGGACACGAACAGATTCCTTCTTCATAATAATGAGCTATTTTCTGCTCATATTGAGGATTGTTAAATAAATTCTAATATCATTAATTAAAATCTTTGGTGTTAGTCTTTTTAAAAAAATATATATATAAAAATTGTATTACCAAAGCAGAAAATATTATATTTTTTATCACTTCGCAACAAAGTATAATAGATGATAACACTATTGGATCTAAATATGTTTGCAAAATGATAATACTATATTGTTTGTTGATACAAAATTCCATAATCGGCCTTTCAACATTACCTTAAAGCTTCACCTTTAAAAATTAGGAAAAACATTAACTAACAAACCATCACGCCGTCTCCCTGAAGGGGTAGGCAGAAAGAATGGACTGCCACACTTTTCTTTCCTGACATATTTCTCTCGCTTCCTCAACATTCATACATCGTGTCATGCACGCGCATCGATTTCTCTGACTACTCACTTGGCCGACATTCAATATTTGATTTATTTGATCGTGCCACGTTTTCATCAGTCTTTCTCTATTTCTGGTTCCATTTACATAGGAAAAACATAATTTTCTTTATGCCGTGTTAATTTCATGAACTGTATATTTATATTAGTTTTACTAAGGAATGGCACTTTGTCCTAGGAGAAAGCCTAGCGGAGCTGCAACAGACAGCCGGAGTATCAACAGTTAGCCCCTTGCTACCTGCCACGCTCACATTGGTGCTGCTTTTATCCGTTCTTCTAGATCATCTGATGTTCTTCTCTGCTGACGTGGGATATCGTTATTATTTACTAAAGAATGTTTTTTTTAGATGATAGTTTTTTGTTAATTAAATAAAATTTGCGTAGATATTACCAAAGATAATAAAAATAATTCTATTATATCATGTTTGGTAGAATATCGAAATATTTATGGTATATGTATTGGGAGTATTATAACCGACATACTGAGGTATACTTCTAAAATAACAAAAATGTATGCAAATAATTATGTATCACACCGTGGTTAAATAAAAAATGTTTTATTATTTTTCAAATTTATAAAATTAAAATTATTGAAACCACAAAGTGGGTGCTTTATAAAAAAAAATACAATTTATTTTAAATATAACCTAACCACTATTCATCAAATAATTACTTTAACAATAAAGTATTGTTCTGTTAATTTAATATCAGAAATATTATATATGATAGAAAGCTCTTATTAGTGATTTCAAAAACAAAATTTTAATATTCACAATAGCTTCTGACACGCGAGTGATTAACATAAAATATATATCAAAACTGAATTTATTTATAAAAAAATTGCTAATGTAATAATTTTTGATGCTGGTAGGATGACTGGTCCTGATTTCTGGATTCAGATTAAATAAACAAACAAAAGAAAAAATAAATAAATATATATATATATATTATATTTTCTGATAAATAACAAAAAAAAAATGACATCATAAATACTATATCTATCAGACAGCCATATCTACACATGTATATGTAATGTAACTGTACAAATTTGAAATAGTTGTTTCGGTATTTATTATAACTTAATTCTTAACAAAAAAAAACTTTTCTTCACATCGTCTCTGCTTAAAATTAGAATAAAGTGTTATCTATTTTCATGTAAGTTGGTTAAAATAAGAATATTTGTGTTAGAAGTAAACAATTAGCTTTTAAGAAAACGTTTGTAATAAAAATGTCGTTAACAGAAATAAACAAAATCCAAAAAACTTGTAGATTTTATTTCAACAGACTTGACTCAAGTTAGAGTAGGTAGTGTCACGCCTTGTCGCACAGACAGGATATAATTTATAACAGAAACTCTGAATGTCTTATTTTATTCTATTCCACTAAACGTTTACCTTAAATCGTTTATTCTCTTTGCCTTTTATATTCACAAGCAAGAGAGGGTTTCATCATGCAAATACTCCAATACTAATTTACTTCGTAAGATTTTCACGACAGCTGATTTCAGTTGTTTGTGACATCTGATGATTCCAACATAGGTTTCAGAAACAGCTGTCTGATGTGATACGTACAATAAAAGTGTTTAAAAATTATCGTTAAAAAAAGTTTGTTAAAAAACATCGTTTTATTTAATTATTTTTTAAAAATTAAATAATAATAATATTGAAGTATCATAGTGTTTCGGATAAAACAATGGATTGTATATATTAATCGATATTCAAATAATATATTTTTTAAATATAATCCTCATTAAAACACTGTTTTTTCCACTTTTGAGTTTATTTTTTTCGGCATGTTTCGAAGACTTACACTTTTATCATCGGGAGAACGATAAAAACTTCAAACTTAAACTCAAAAGTGGAAAAAACACACTGTTTTAATTCATAAAAAAATTCGTCATTTTGGAATTCCACAGTATTAATGACTTAAGTTTATCTAATATTATTATCCTCCTTTCATTAACAACGCTTCATGTATTAACATTTATTTAATAAATAAACATTTATTAGTGTTATTAATTGACATTTAAAGTTAAATTATGAATCTCGTTTTTTTTAAAGTACTACAAATATGATGAATATATATTTAAATTTTGTTATTATTATTTGGTCTTCTACCTCCGATCGCTTTTGGCTACTTGCTCCATTTTTTGGTCAGGTAATTGGGAGCTACCGAAACCGATCGGAACTAGGGTGTCTCATATTGTTTTTCGTTTTTTGTTTGACCGTTACGCGCCAAACAAAGATAGTGGAGGGATGGGAGTAGTCTCAAACGCTTAGTAGGCTTGTTTAGTTTAGTAGTAATGGATAGCTTCACAGGACTGCAGCGCGCATTTTTCATGCGAGCGTTTTACAAAAACAACGATTCCTACACTATTGTACGACGTCTCTACAGGACACATTTTCATTTAACCACTATGAGAAATGTGCCAAGTGCGAATTTAATCAAGCATTGGGTGCGCAAGTTTGAACAGACTGGGAACACAATGCCAGGTAAATCAACTGGGCGCAAAAGGACATCGAGGATGAGCACGAATGCCGACCGCGTTCGCCAGTCTGTTATGAACGACCCACGACAGTCATTACGATTGCGCGCAGCTTCTTTAAATTTAAACAAATCCACGGTTCATCCCATTATTCGCAAAGATATGCATTTTCACGCCTATTAAATTGTCATTGTTCAAGAAATGAAGCCCGATGATCTTACTCAATGTTACAAATGACTCCCTAGCTGCTCTGCAAGAATTATTCCCTGAAAGAGTAATTAGTCGCCGAGGAGACATCTACTGGCCACCGAGGAGCCCAGATTTAACGCCTGCTGATTTTTTCCTATGGGGCTACATAAAAAGTAAACTTTACAACCCATTACCACCCTACCTGGATGTTTTAAAGCAAAGAATCACAGACGAAATTAACGATATTCCAAGAGCGATGGTCCAGCGAGTGATTGTAAATTTTAGTGCCTGGCTAAATGAGTGTGAAGAAGTGGATGGTGCGCACTTACAAATGTTTATTTTTCATAAATAAAAATATAAAGCCTGCTCTTTAATTTAACAGTAATTGTAACAAGTTTGAACAAATTCTGGTGTTTTATTTTTAAGTATCAAAAACGAAAAACAATCTGAAACACCCTTTACAATAAAAGAAAAAGTGGAATGAAACAAAATATTAATTTAATCATTTAATTAAGTGGAAATTTCACAATTTACTTTGAAGCAGGCATTCGAGATGAATGCTTTTTTACACGTATTTTTTTATATAAAAATTATAATTTCACCATCACGCCGTATCCCCGAAGGGGTAGGCAGAAAGAATGGACTGCCACACTTTTCTTTCCTGACATATTTCTCTCGCTTCCTCAACATTCATACATCGTGTCATGCACGCGCGTCGATTTCTCTGACTCCTCACATGGCCGACATTCAATATTTGATTTATTTGATCGTGCCACGTTTTCCTCGGTCTTCCTCTATTTCTGGTTCCATTTATATCATTAACATAAATTTTTTTTACCATTCTTTCTTCATTCATTTTTTCAATATGTCCAAACCATCTTAATGATCCTTTCATTATTTTGTTCATGACACCATCATTCGCACCGCATTCACTTCTTATATTTTCAACAATATACGAAATACTAATTCATAGGTTTCCGATCTTTTATGGATATTCTCCCCTTTACAAAACAACAATTTTCAACGCTTCCTCTCCAATAATACTTAAACCTAATATTAGAATATTTATTCTACATTCGCCATACTTTGTGTTGTTATTTATTTTATTTTTTTATTATTGAGGCTAACAAACAGCAAATATAAATATAATCACACAGAGACAACAAAACAAGGCCAATTACATACTACCATAAATATTATATAACAACTGACATAAGGTTAAATATATAAGAAGAATAAAGTAACACTTTGGTAAGTTAAAGTGAAAACTAGTAGTACTAGTAATAATGAATAATTAAAGATAAAATATAATTTTAAATTGTAAAAAAAATGATAGTTATGATATGATAAAGTTATGATAGTTTATTTCTATATTTATTTTTTATACACTTTGTATATACAACACTTTTATTAAAAAAATAAAATTATATAGACATGTTTCGGACAAACAGTCCTTCTTCAGTAAAGATACATATTTATAAAAATATTATAAAATGTTGTTGTTTTCATGATCTGACAGATGTTAGAATATTGTTTAATGTTATCTACATTTTATTGATCTATCTATTAAAACATGTTTGTTTGCGCAAATGGTGTCATTGCTTACCAACTTACAAAGCGTTTTCACCGACAATATTAAACCAAATTAGGTATAAGATAACCTAATGCCAAATTTAAATAAAAAGCTTTTTAACGCAATAGCAATAAGCTGATTTTTTTTTAAATAGATATATTAAATGTTTATTTAAAAATAAAATTAAACACCTTTTCCCTTAGTATAAACCACTTAATTTGAGTAAGTAGCGCCTACCGGTTTTACTCTGTAGCCAGCTTTTTCAGCGCTATACACAAACTAAATATAGCTTTTGTATTTTCCTGAGGGAGCTCTCTACAGAGTGAAACTGATTGGCGCTACTAATTCAAATAAAGTGGTTTATACTGAATGAAAAAGTGTTGAATTCTATTTTTGAATATTGCAAACCACCAATTAATGGCTTCGTATCAAAATTTAAATATTTATTAACTTAGTAAATTATTATTTATTGAATAAGTATGCCATAGAACTGCCTCCTACGACTCCTCCGCGACTGCCTTAACGCCTACTATTTGTCCCTGGACTCGTTTTCACCCCCACGAAAAGCTCCAGCAATCACCGGGGGTGGAAACCTTTGTACTAATGGCTCGTTCGCTGATTGTGTGAAAAATATAATTGTGTTTTTTTTTTTACGATAATCAAATGATTATACTGAAATCTCTTGATGGAAGTTCGTTTTAAATAATATTTTTTAATCTTTATTTCGACAACGAGCCTGGCGAAACCGGTCACTGTCGAAATAAAGACAAAAGTGGAAGTAGTTAAAACGCATTGTTTTATTTAATTATTATTTATAATTGCGTGTTATAATTTAACTGAAAAATCTTAATTTTATTCAATCTAGTGATATATTTGTAAAATTTGTATACGAGTAGATGATAAACAGTGTATCATAACAACAACAAACCATCACGCCGTTTCCTCGCAAGGGTAGGCAGAGATGATGGACCTCCATAAAACTCTATCCTGACATACCCGAACTTAAGAATTTGATTAATTTGGTCAAGCCATATTTTCCTCGGACTCCGTACTCTAATTGCATAGTTAACTTATACTTTCTAAGCCAACACTTGTTTTCACTTTCATAATACTTTCTTCCGTTATAAATTCATTCATGATATCAGCATTTGAAACTCTGTCGTACATCGTTTTTTCGTACATGCATACATCTAAGGGATCTCATTTCTACCGCATTTATTCTTATTAAGCTGTGAACAGAGCACAAAATATCAATACACCCTTCTGGATACATCAGCGAGCGAGCTGGCGCTGTACAGTATGACACTTAGTGAACACTTAGCCACTTTATCAGCACTACAGGGTGTTCGGGTGTTGAGGAGTTAAGCTCCGGCTCAAATATTTCCCACAATTTATGCTGATGTAGAGTGTGCGCAAACAGCCACGGGCCGCCGTACCCCGGCCAATTTAGTTGTTTGCCGTCTTGTGTCTACATTCTTCCTGTCACTTCAGGATAATAGGCGAGTTCCTTATAATTTCATACCCTAAAAATTACCCGATGGGTACTCTGCACACACCAGGCCTTATTAAACCTTCCTATACTAAAAACAACGCCAGTTTTCATACATAGGCCGGAAAATATCAAAACATAAATCAAATATTTATATGAATTTCTTGTAAAAAAGGAAATTTTTTTGCTGCCTTCTGCCTTTCTGACATTGTTCGTAAATTTATCATTTTTGCGCTTAAATGTATATACATATATAAATTCGTTGGTCTCATAGAAGCCATTGTATTCACCGTGACACAAAATATATATAAAAAAATTTATTAATATTTCAAGAATTATGTTATTTATTGTTTCGGCATTCACTTTGTGGTAGGACATGATTAAATTGAAAATAAAACACTTGTTTTTCACCACTTGAGTATTATATTTTACACGACTAGTTTCGGAAGCCACAGATGCTTCCATCTACAGGTTTCAATATAAACTAGTTTATATTGAAACCTGTAGATGGAAGCATCTGTGGCTTTCGAAACTAGTCGTGTAAAATATAATACTCAAGTGGTGAAAAACAAGTGTTTTATTTAAAAATTTTCAAGAATTAGCTGTGTTGCTTAATAAAACATAAGTTTTCGTGTATACGAGTATTATATTGGTGATAAACGGATAGTGATTTGCCCGAATACTGGATGCCGGATATTCGATCCGGCACCTATATTACTCAAAAAATTGTACGCAAAAAATGCTGCATGTATATTAACACCTTTCGCGATTTCACCAGTTCTGGTCCCTCTTGCATTTCCGAGGTAATTTTGCATGTTGCTACAATAAAAAAGTATTGGACAGAATGAAAAAGCACAAATATCACTTGATTTGCCGCACATGAGAACCTCGTTGAGAGCCGAATTAGAACGTCGTTTCAGTTTCTTAGAATAAGATCGAAATTATTTGATTGCAACCTTCCTGGATTTTATACGATATATATTATTTATACAATCGTAAATTATAATTGCATATTACTTTTAATGTCATAAATATGCTTAAATAATTTTAATACGCGAATTCAGCAATTACTTGAAAAAGGCATACAAGGTATTAAAGCCGATTGACATTGTTATGATTAAAAGGTTGTACGCAGACCAGTCTGTCGATGCCAGTGAGCTTGGCAAAACCGGTCGCTGCTCAAAAAAAACAGCGGTCAACCGACTATCACTATAACTCAAATACTATGTTAATTGATATTTAAAACGTGTTCATTTATAGCACAAAACAGAAATAACTTGTTGGGTATAAAATTTTTAAAATATTCAAATTGAAATTCAATGTGAAAAACTTATTTTTTAAAACGTATTTTAAAACTTTTTTGACTTGTGAAAAATCACTACTGACAATTGGGTACTTTTATATGTATAACTTACCTTTGAAGTCCTTTTTAATAATGTTAAAATATTTTTGCCTTTATTTAGACAGCGACCGTTTTCGCCAGGCTCGCTGTCATCGACGTGGTGTCCATTCTTGGAACAAAAGTGGAAGTAGTTAAAAAACATCGTTTTATTTAATTATTATTTAAAATAACTTCCATCAAGAGATTTCAGTTAAATCATTTGTTTATCATATAATAACTTATTTGATAAAATTTTAGCATTAACTCGTATCACGCTGTGGCAATCATATGTGACTGCCAACGGTTGAATTAAAGCAAAGGTCCCCAAGGTTCTCTTATCATTCCTATATAATATAAATACATAATATACAAAAAATTGTATGGCGGCACATACGGTATTTTTTTTAAATATGCATGGCATGATACGTGGAAACACTGTGGAATACCTTCACATAGAGATGGCATATAGTGATGAGATATAGAGATGAGACATACAGGTGAGGCATAGAGGTAAGACAAATGAATAAAACACAGAGAGACATGATACATAGAAAGAACCGTAGAGACACAAAGATCTCGACATTTTATTTAAGTATATAGATAGAAAGTTAATATTTCATTGTCATTTTCATTTATTTCACAAACATTATAGACATATAATTCCAGATCGTTTGTAATTACCTTAAAAGAACTTATAAGAGAAGCATAAAAAATTAAGCTTAAGAATTAGAAAGAATCATAACATTGATATTGCATCCCTGAGGCAACTCACACTATCACAAAATATATCGACATCCGAGGCGACCCGATTAAGCAATAAGATTGCCTCACCCACAGGCATAACCATTGGCAGGTTGGTTCTGCAGCGCGGCAAATAAAACAATTTATCCTGTCTTTGAAAACAGTTAGATAAACGCACTGCTTATACGAAAGAAATAGTAAAAGTGGAACACAAAATGGGAAACCTATGTTTAAAAGTGGACATTTTTTGGCTGGAATTTAATAAACAAAACACGAAAAAGTGTGATCATCTAGGTGAAATCGTTATTGATTTCAAAATTTTATTATAATTTAATGCTTCAACGCCTGTCCTTGAAAAATACCATAATAAAATATAGTAAAAAAACGTGCGATTGAATTTATGAATAAAAAAGTGCCAAGAAACTGCAAGTGACCCAAAGAGCCATGGAAAGAGCCATATTAGGAATAAGCCTAAGAGACAGAGTCAGAAACGATACGGTGGGAGAAAAAACAAAGGTCACTGACATCATCTAAACGAATGATGATCTAAACAGACACGTTGGATTAACCTGGACGCAGTGAGGAGGCCTTTGTCCAGGAATAGATGGGAATAGGCCGAGGAAGAAGAAGAATAAGAATTTCAAAATGTTATTTTAATTAAAAGCTTCAATGCCTGTCCTTGAAAAATACCATATTAAAATAAAGTAAAAAACGTGAAATTGAATTTATGAATAAAAACAATGATTTGTGATCAATTGGAAAACCATTGTATCGATGTATCACTATAAAATGGATTCTTGGGACAGGTTCCAATTTCCGCGGCAATAATTTCAATCAAATTCAATTACTCGTGTCCAAATATTGTCCGCGCCTCGTGACATGGGGCCAGTGGCGCTATAATTAGTTTCAAAGCACGTTTGAAAATTATGAATGACCTAGCGATATGTCAGGACGTGGAAGCATTATGTTATGTCATCGTGTGAAGTTAGTCACGCCAGGCTAAACAGTGAACCGCAAATATGGAATATGTACAAAAACAATCAGCAGATTAAAATAAGAACCAATTATTGTTTCATCAATTTGATCAAATTGTTTTTAAACTGTAGGGGCAAAAGTTATAACGATTTCCTGCAGTAGTCTAATTACATCCAGATGTATGCAAGTAAAGCATGAAACTAATAACTAAGGGTTGTGAGTCGGATGGTGGTCTAGGGGATAGAACGCTTGGAATCCAGAGGACTTGGGTTCGAGCCTGGACACGACCAGATTCCTTTTCCATAATACTGAGCTATTTTTTGCTCATATTGAAGATTGTATAATAAATTATAATATAATTGAATTAAATATTTGGCCTTTTAAAAAAAATTTAAAATATAAGAGCAGAATAACTGCGGTGGAGATTTCAATTTTTATTTATTGCTGTTAAAATTTACCACACTTATAATATGACAATTTCTTTTTAATTCACTGAGAGTGTCGCGATAGCTGTTTCGCTAACCGATGTTGGCATCATCAGGTTAAAATAACTTAAAATAACATAAATTAAAATAACAAATGAAAAGACTTACTATTTATATGGCAAAAAACGCATTAGTTTCGTTAGTCATAGTTAAAATTAAGTATGCGTTTTGTAAATTTTAACAGTAATAATGTTGTAGTATCATAGTGTTTCGGCCAAAACAATAGACTATTTCATTTCAATTTTTAAAAAACCACATATACATTACAGACAATTTCCAAGGCGATTACAATTCAAAAATATATATTCCATAACAATTAATAAAAAGGATGGATCTGGGTCATGTACTGCGTGGGGAAAAGTACTACCTTCTCCAATTGATATTGAAGGGGGAAATTGAGGGACGCCGAGGGCCCGGTAGGAGACAGATGTCCTGGCTGCGAAACGTGAGGGAGTGGACTGGCATCCGAAGTGTGAAGGACCTGTTCCGACTGGCGCAGGACAGGGACAGGTTCACCAAGGTGATCACCAACGTTAGGGGACCCGACAGGGCACATGAAGAAGAAGAAGTTACATAAAATTATGAAAGTCGCATATCTATATAAATAAAAGGCAGTTTCCCTCTGTGTGTGGACTGATTCCGGGGTTATTCCTGGGCAGATCGTTTTCAAATTGATACACTTCCTTAATAGATAGACATAGGTGGGCATAGGCATATTTTTGTTATTAATCGAGCTCTAATTAACTTTGTAAATTTATAAATTTTCGTAGTGCGAGCGAGTATAGACCTTCATGTTCGTATCACCTGAGTATCGATCTTTAGAGTCTATATTCGCTTGGCGTTATAAGATGCAAATTAGTTGCTTATTTGACTCTTAGCGTGGCGTTCTTTAATAATACACGCACGTTTTGCATCGCTATTTTGACTCTTTGTGTGGTAATCGTTAGTAGGGATGGGCAAAACGACTCATCTCAGGGATCTGATCTGAACGAATCGCTCAGCAAAGTGAGTCGACTCTTTTTCACGACTCACGACTCGCTGAGATGAGTCGTTTTGCCAAGTGAGCCGACTCTTTTTAACGATCCACGGTTCACAATTTTGAGTTGAAATTATTTTGACCTTTTTTTTTTTTTTTTTGCTCCTCGACCAAAAAATTTGATTTCGATTGTCGGAAAAAATTATTGGTGACCTTTTTTTTTTTTTTTGCTCCTCGATGAAAAATTTTGATTTCGATTGCTGGAAAAAATTATTGGTGACCTTTTTTTTTTTTTTGCTCCTCGATCAAAAATTTTGATTTCGATTGCCGGAAAAAATTATTGGTGACTTTTTTTTTTTCTTGCTCCTCGACCAAAAATTTGGATTTCGATTGCCGGAAAAAATTATTGGTGACCTTTTTTTTTTTTTTGCTCCTCAACCAAAAAATTTGATTTCGATCACCGAAAAAAAATGAATCGGCTCACTTTGTTGAGCGAAACCGTTCAACTCAGATCCCTAAACAGCTCACTAAAAAGAGTCGACTCACTAAAAAGAGTCGAATATACGATTCACCCAGCGGATCATTGAGCTGCCGCTCTTTTTTTATGGATCATCGCTCACCCGCTCACCAAAGTGAGTCGATCGCACATCGCACATCCCTAATCGTTAGTCGCGTCATCTATGTAAACGATGTCTGTCATCTATGGAAGTGAACGGTTTTGTTGAGTATTTACGGTGAGTATTTAAATAGTTACTTTTGCCGTTGAAATGAATACACTTTCTTCTGTATTTAAGTAATTATAATACACACTGGCTGACAAATTATATTTCGTTATTAACTGCTTTTAGCCGTTTGATTGGTTACGTCTTCTCTCATCTGTCAAATTGTACGTCGTAGAATACGTAAGTATTTGAAATGAAAACAGTTTCTTCTGTATTTAAGTAATTATATTTCACACTGGCTGACAAATTATATTTCGTTATTAATTGCTTTTAGCCGTTCGATTGGTTACGTCTTCTCTCATCTGTCAAATTGTACGTCGTAGACTTCCAAATTTTGGCGAGTATAATTTTTACGCGTCATTTTGAGGTTATGCACGAAATCTTATTTTTTCGTGTGGCTGAAACTTATTCGTTTCTCTTACGTTCGACGGTGATTACTTAATGATATTCGTTTTCTAAGCTTTCAGGTTATTTCAAAGGATGATAGCGAAAATATAAAATATTGGACGTCGAAGCTCTACAAGAATATGAAGAAACTACACAACTGGCAGAATTTTGAATGGTATTGCGCTATTTTATTAATGTTATTTAATTATTATGATTTTAATTAGTTATTTTAAATACAATTAATATGACATTTGATGAATTCAAACATAAAGGTATTCTTTGTACGCGTACTTTGGTCAGGGAAATATTAAAATGACCAAAGCAACGATAAGAAAGTTCTAATGATATACAATATCCATTTATTCGTTTTACTTACGTCTCATTTTAGGTTATGACGTTTCGTTGTGTAATAATAAGTTAATTGAGAGAAGAAATTATACATAGTTTTACTTACGTATGTACTTTTAGGTTATGAAGTTTCTGGGATTAAAAATATTCAATGATAATTAAATTGCTTTCAGGTTATTTCAAAGGATTATAGCGAAAATATAAAATATTGGACGTCGAAGCTCTACAAAAATATGAAGAAACTACACAACTGGCAGAATTTTGAATGGTATTGCGCTATTTTATTAATGTTATTTTATTATTATGATTTCAATTAGTTATTTAAAATACAATTAAAATGACATTTGATGAATTCAAACATAAAGGTGTTCTTTATACGCGTACTTTGGTCAGGGTAATATTAAAATGACCACAGCAACGATAAGAAAGTTCTAATGATATACAATATCCATTTATTCGTTTTACTTACGTGTCATTTTAGGTTATGACGTTTCGTTGTGTAATAATTAGTTAATTGGTATAATCTATTTTAATAATGTTATTTTAATGTAAAATTGTTCTGGCAGGGCGAAAATCTATATCTTTGGGATTAGATATTAAGTTTTGATAAAATAATTGCCTGGTTGTGAGAGACCACTGGTCTAATGGGGATATTTTTGTATTGGGATTGAAATTATTTTGTTAATGAGCCATATTGGTGCATCTGCATGTTGCAATTCTTCTTTATTTTCCATTCCACTGAGTAATTCCAGCAGCACACATACCCAAATACACTATGAGTTACTTCAGCTGTTTTAGTTTTTCTCTGAAAACAAATGCTGTGATAGGTAAACATATCCTTATATGCAGCATTAGCTGCCTCAGTTGGAAGAGTCCAGTAATATTCCATTTTTGGCCATTAAATTCTACATTATGCTGAGATTTAAAATATTCAAAGATAATTAAATTGCTTTCAGGTTATTTCATTTGTTTGAGGATGGGGAAGACAACGCAGAAGATAATGGATTGCGCATGTGCAGAGGATGGGGAAAACAACGCAGAAGATACTGGAGTTCGCATGTCCTGAGGATGGATCCCACACCTCGATATATGCGTATCACAAGACAATGTTGTTATCTTTATGAACTAATTTGGAATGGTATGTACAGGTTTAAATTGGATTAATTGGTTTAATTCGTTACATAAGAATATAGACAATTTATGTTTACTACTCCATGATACATTCTCATCTGTCTTACCTTTCCTGTATTTGGGGCTTTATTACAAAGAAGAAAGCTACTGAGATTCAGGTGATCCAAAATCAGGCTGTTAGAAATATTTTCCGTCTACCGTGGTACACTCATGTAAGGGCCCTATATTCTCAGACGAAAATAATTCCATTTCAAATCCATCCAAAATTAGAGATCACTAAAATTATACTACAAATAATAAAGTCATCAACGCACTCTAATACTCGACCAATATTCAATACGGACGTACACCAACATGATACGCGCTCACAGAATAAGAAGCATTGCGTTCAACTAGATTCAGTGTAAAATCCTTACAATTTATAGCCTCTACAGAATTTAATAAACTCCCTAATGATTTAATAATGATGTCGAACCAAAAACTTCAATCTGATCAACTTAAAAGTAATTTTTACATTACATTTTTACATTTTTACATTTTTACATTACACATAAGCTACTTTTAGTAGTTTTCATTCATATATGAAAATTCCATTATTAATTTCAGGTAAGGTTTTTAAATTTACAGTTTATAGACAATAATTAAGCACATTCCCAAACGTGCCACCTATATATCTGAATTTTGTGTTGCTCAGGCTTTCACAGTAGCAGGTTCGTCCGCCTGAAATATGCTTCCTGCACGCCTCAGATGCATTGACAATCCGACAGACTTTAAATATCACCTGAAAACCCACCTTTTCAAATTATCGCATAAAATGTTAACAACGGTTGTCTGTATATCAATAAACAATATTATATCGCATTTGCACAAAACATTCATATGTTAAGAGAAACAAAATTCTTGATTTTGTTGTCCATGAAATTCACATCAGAGCCAATAAAGTAAGTTTCTACGATCGTGATTTCGCTGTTGTCACATGCACCTTTCGTGACTAAAAACAATGTCAAAGCGCCCTTGAGGTGAGCTATTCACGAAAACGGCGATTATACAAATTAAACAAACAAACAAACCATCACGCCGTTTCCCCACAGGGGTAGGCAGAGAATGGACCATAACACTACTCTATCCTGGCAAACCTCTCTAGCTTCCTCCACATTCATACAACGAGTCATACACGCATGTCGATTCCTCCGACTTCTAACATGACCAACCTTTAAAATCTGATTAGTTTAATTAATTTGACAAATTTATCAAATTAATCAGATTAAAAGGTTTTATTAGTTTTATCGTTTTTGTAAAGAATTTTGACAGGTGTAGAAATAAATTTTTCATTTGTTCCAATGACAATTTGAATAATTTCTTCAATATTATTTTTAAGTTCTTGCTGGTTAATTGCCTTACTACAGATAATTTAAAAAATGGTGGATACGTGTAACATAAATTAAATAAACACAAAAGTCCGGATCGTCCAAGTCAACATGTGCAACATCGAAAAAAACATTATGTGTTATTACATTATGTGCTAAATTAAAAAACAGTGGATACGTGGAACATATTATAAATTAAATAGACAATATGTGCACCGTCTAAAAAGAGCATTTTGTGTTAAATTATTTTTATTTTGTTATTTTATTTTATATCATTGTATTTTATATTATTTGTTTTAGATTTATTTTGTGGGTGTTGGACGATCGAAGTGTGCGCGGGAGATGCCTATTGGTGGCGATGAGGTTCGCAACCCATCACACCGCGCCTCCCGCAGGGCGAAAAGAGAAGGATGGAGTGCCGCATCAGTAAAAGTGTGACAGTCC
>JAHDVF020000572.1:0-140000 GCA_022606425.2 Lepidostoma basale | reverse complement strand
TATAACAGTGTTTCAATCAAACGGTTAAGAAATCAAATTACTTGTTTAACGTACGTTACTTTCGCGAATATGTACCGTATCTCCCATAGAATGGATTGCATTACGTTTCGAATATATCGAACGAGTCTTTCTTTCGTTTGATAGTCCCATTCTTAATTTAAAATTACGATCTGCCTACTGCAGACATCAGTTAGTGGGTCACCTGCACAAATCCGATGCGTCAATTCGAAAGTGTTATTGTCAAAATCAATCTTAAAGAAAATCGTTTTTGAATTATTTAGTTCGATAAGGCAGCGCTTGTTTAAGACACTGAAAAATGTTTATTTTGTAAATTGTTGAAGCCGTTCAATAAAGGTAAAATTAACGACCTTCGTGGCAGAGTGACAAGAGCTATAAATACCAGACTGATGGTCTCTGGTTCGATTCCTGGCGATGGCAGTAGTATTATCACACTGTCTTTGGTCCGGTGTAGAATTCCCGTGACAATAAAATGGCGATTGACTATCAGTCTATCTTTCACATCTCATGATAATCAATAAATATTTTATGGTGTCAAATGACATGTTTCGTGTGGCTGAGGTAATACATTAGCAGGGCGAAATATGCCATTCCCACAATATACAATAAAACTTTAGAAAATAGACATTTTCATTCACATGTAAATGTACATAAACAAACAAAACACACATACCATCACGCCGTCTCACTACAGGGGTAGGCAGAGAGAATGGACCGCCACACTACTCTATCCTGGCACACCTCTCACCTCTCTAGCTTCCTCCACATTCATACAGCGAGTCATAGCACGTCGATTCTTCCGACTTCTAGCATGACCAACCTTTAAAATTTGATTTATTTGGTCATGCCATGTTTTCCTCCGTCTGCCTCTACTCCATTTTCATCATTAACGTATACTTTTCATGACCATTCTTTCTTCATCTATGCGCTCCATATGTCCAAACCAACGCAGCGATCCTTTCATAATTTTGTTCATAATACCTTCTTCCGCTCTACATTCCTTTCTTATATCAGCATTTGATTTAAATGTAATACATTATTAATATAAACTTGACTCAGAATACTGACTTACTCAACCAGTTTTTTTTCACCTCTTCATTTTGTTATTTTAACTAACAACCGGTTTCGCACCCACCAGAGTTTCGTTAGGGTACAAAATAAACGGATTCATATAAATGTTTAATAGAGTTTAAATTTAATATTCTCATTCCGAATTCTCTCGAATTCAAGAAAAATAATAATGTTGTGCATTGAATAAATGATTTTAAAACCAATAACTAACTATTCATTTGAATTTGTATGTCAAATTGGAATAAACATATTCGATATCATTTGTTTCTACAAATTTAAAACTATCAGAATTAACGACATCTATATAATTTCTTTAGAAACTCTTGTTTCTACAAAGCGCATACATTTATTTGACTGCTCGATTCAAGACGTGGTTATTTTCACTTCGCAAAGGAAAATAATATCTCTTCAAATGTAAATAATGTATAAAGTAAATAAATGTAAAGTTAATATTAAGTATACTTAAAATAACTTACCAAAAAATAAACACTTGATTACAAAATATATATACATTGTTAGATCCTCATAGTAAATAATATAAAAATTATATTATTTACTATGAGGAAACTGCAGAAAACATATCGAAAATTAAATAAGTTAAATAAAATTAAATGTATATGGTATACAGGTATACCTGAGACCCATAATATTAAGTATTTTCGAAATCAATTTACTTGTTTTACGTATAATACAAACATAAATCATTTTGTTATTTGTAATTTCAAAGTAAGAAGTGGTTCATTGTAAGAAATGAAAAAAATATTTTAAAAAAATATTTTTTAAATGTATATTTAGTTAAAATCCACTAATGTAGGATTTTAACTAAATACACATTTAAAAAAAATCAAATATTGAATGTCGGCCATGTGAGGAATCAGAGAAATCGACGCGCGTGCATGACACGGTGTATGAATGTTGAGGAAGCGAGAGAAATATGTCAGGAAATAAAAGTGTGGCAGTCCATTCTTTCTGCCTACCCCTTCAGGGAGACGGCGTGATGGTTAGTAAGTTAGTTAGTTTACATTTTAAAAAGATTTTTTTTTATTATGAAACAATGATTTGCTCTGTTATCTCCCCGTCGACATTTTTGAACGGAATCTCGTTGCCTTTCTCTACCAATTAAAAACGAAAACCGCCCTTTGATGTATTAACTCCCGTAAGTGAAGTATTCGCTCTCATTTTGAAACTGTGCGACCCTGATATTCATTTATTTGGCCGAGCCAGAGAGCCCAAGCAATCAAGGCCCTGTACTTGTCAAGACCAGCCTAAATAAAACATCTAAGAAACAAACGGCGCCCAATTGATGACGTTCTGACTGTTTTGGTTAATCTAAGCAAAAGGCGCAGGATCGAAAAGCTTGGAATAATATCATCAAGGAGACCAAATCTATTTGAGAGTTGCACGCCCATGTGAAGGAGAAGTTAGATTACAAAATGTCGGAATTTAGAGTACAATTTATAATACATAATACTTAAATCGCACTAATAATAAAATAAAATACATTTTGACTTTAGAGACATTAAAAAAGGCCTGCTTGAATTTAAGTATAGGTACTTTTAAAAATAAATAATTAGTAATAAATAGTGTTAAAATAGTTATTGAACGCTAAGGCATTAACACTGTGGAATTCCATAGTAATATACTTAGGAAATTGAAAATAACATTGTTTAATCCACAAAATATTAAAAAACACGCCTTGTTTCAGAGGATACCCCCATCTTCAGGTGTAAAAATATTATATTTTTACACCTGAAGATGTACGTATCCTCCGAAACATGTTGTGATTTTTAAATATTTTTTTAATATTTTGTGGATTAAACAAACTTACTTTTCTTCTATATACAATAAATATCTTCAGATTAATTAGGGGATACTTCGAGAACTCGGCCGTACTGGAGGATGTTGGTCTTTTTGTCCCCCATAGATATCTCCGACAGCGACAGCACAGATCTGCCTTTGGTGACACCGGTGGGAAGAGCAATTAGTCTGCTGAACGCGGTCTCCTCGGAGATCGACGTCTTAATGTTAGTGAAAGTACGTTCAGGGGACAAATACTCCTGACTTTAGAAAGTATCTTGTCTTCCTAATGTCGAACCATCTCTAATGCGTTCCTGGTACTTTGTTGTATTTTTATAATATTTTACCTGTACTTAATAGATGCCTAAAACATTTTCCTGTTTGTAATGTCTATTGAGTTAATAAACTGATTTGATTGATTGATTTGATCGAATATACATAAAACTTTATAACATCTGTCAGAATAATACAATTTTATATATTTTATTAATGTGACTTTACAGAAGAAGGACTGTTTGTCCGAAACATGTCTATTTAATTTAATTTTTTTGAAATAAGTGTTGTATATACAAAGTATATAAAAAAACAAAAAGAGAAATAAACAAAGTATTTTTCAATTTCCTAAGTATGTTAAAATAGTTTTATAATATATTCAATAAGATTGAATTATTATAATTTTATTATATGTTTAATGTTTTTTACATTTTTAATTTATTCATAATATTTGTTATAACAAAAGCATAAACGTTCCAAAATAAAACATTATAACATCTGTCAAAACTGACCATATTTGTGAACAATTTTATTATATTTTAAATATTTATATAATATCACTGATGAAGGGCTGGTTAGTCCGAAACATGTTTGTAATTTAATTTTTAAATTAAAAAACATTATTTATTTATGACAAATGTATTTTTATTTTACGTGACAGCTGTTTCGTCAACCCATGTTGACATCATCAGGTGTTACAATAATGAATTTTATATATTATTGTAACACCTGATGATGTCGACAAAGATTGACGAATCAGCTGTCGCGTAAAATAAAAATACAATAAATTGTGATACATAAAACAAAGTTTTTTTAATTTAACAGTTTATCATGTTAAAGTATCATGGTGTTTCTGCCAAAACAATGGTCAATTAAATTTTTATTTTACATTTTTTTAATAAATGTAAGTGTTGTAAACAAAGCATATAAAAAAAGGGAAATTATTATAATTTTAAATTACGAGTATTTTACTTTTAGGTGTGTTTTGTTCCTCTTGTTCATTAATTGTTCCTTAAATTTATAATTAATATTATATATTGAGATTATAGAGTGCAAAAATGCCTCCATAGAACGGGTTACCCCAGTTGGGAGGTATTAAAACCATGTACTTGGTAAATGATCATTAAATTACTAGTTGCAAACCGTGAAATATTCTCGGAAGTAATGATTTTCTACCATTTAAAAACTTGGTTCCCTGTAATCAGCATAATTTTTTAACTTTTATTATAAAACTTTTTTTTTCACACACGGTAAAAAATTCACAATTAACAAAAACAAATTATTCTCCTTTCGTTTTTTACCCTACTGTCATAAAACAATAATCAGAAAAAATCTAATTATTCAGAAACGTTTTCGGGCATGTACATCGTGTGTATTTCGAATTACTTTCGGAGAGAATCGAAATATTCCTCTCTCGCTCTCTTCTATACAAAATCTTCTCGTACTCTTTCTTGATGACATTCGGGGTTTTGCCTATTTTTTATATATTATGATTGATTATTTTTTCTAATATGGTTTTCTATAGATATAAATCTTTTTATTTTAGTTATTTCAAAAATAAATGTCGATTACTTTGCCGAAACACTATGATACTTCAACAATATTAAAAGAAAAATATTGTGTACAGTGTTATTGTACATATCACACTTTATTTTCACGAGTTTGTCGCGACAGCTGTTTCGCCAACCTATGGCATCATCAGGTGTAACAAACAACGAAAGATTCAAGCAACGAAACATTTGTCGCGAAAAACTTGTTAAAATACGATACGTACAATAACAGTGTTTCATATTTAAACATTTAATAAAATAAATCTGTCAATAATGCATAATATTTTTTCTTAAGTTTCTGGGATAATCGTGTAGAAGCTCATTAAACGGCGTGAACTCACTAAAAAAATGATACTCACATTGCTTTAGGTAGTTATCCGTTAATTCATCGTGCCGAAACATATTTCAATAAGGTTGTAATTTCATCCGAACGAAAGCTGCGGAAATTCGATCTGAAAGAATGGCATTGGTATTAAAAAATAATAAGAATTAGCTCAATCACGAAGAGAATAATCCAAAGAGAAAGGTTGGCGAAACGTATTATATTTGTAGCGGGTCAACCAATAACTTTAACAAGTACCTGTACATAAATAATTGATAAATTCGCTATTAAAACATCTCGTTAAATGAACCTTATAATTATTAGCGGTACATAATAGAAGATTAAAAAATCTTATATATGCTAAAACGTTCAGCTAAGCAGTCAAATCATTAAAACTAATTAATTATAAATTGTTTATTGTTTCTTGAACAATGTTCTAAAATTCCACAATTAATAATTATTAGGTCCTTACATATGAAATTGGCGTTTTGTATGGGAGGAACATAAAGTTGATTTTTTTTAAATGTAATATATTTATTTAATCAAAGTATGTACCATTGCTATCTATGCACTTTTGCCATCTCATAGGTAGTTCATCGATCCCTTTACCAAAAAAATCATTCGGACGGGAATCAATCAAATCTTTGAAGTCGGTTTGGACTGCCCCATCGGAGTTGAATTTTTTCCCTTGCAAGAAGTTATCCAAATTTCGAAAAAAATAGTAATCTGTTGGGGCAAGGTCCGGAGAGTACGGTGGATGTCTAAGACATTGTGCAGTGTGTGGTCTAGCGTTATCATGAAGCAGCAGTGGCCTAGAGCGATTAACCAGCCTCGGTTGTTTAGCAGCTAGCTTTTCCATCATGGTTTGCAGTTGCTGACAATAGACATCTGCCGTAATCGTCTGGCTAGATTTCAGAAAGCTGTAGTGAACGACACCAGCACTAGTCCACCAAACGCTCACAAGTAACTTTTTTGGAGTCAATTTTCGCTTGGGGCATGGTTTGGCTGGTTCGGCAGGGTTCAGCCATTGCGATGAGCGCTTCCGATTATCATACAGGATCCACTTTTCATCACAGGTAATGATTCGATTCAAAATCCCTTCATTATTGTGCCGGTTGAGTAATGCAACGCAGCAGTCAACGCGCGTTTGTTGATTTGCTTCACTCAATTCGTGAGGTACCCACCTTTCAAGCTTTTTCACCTTCCCAATTTGCTTCAAGTGGATTAAAACAGTTTTATCACTAACACCGCAGCCTGCAGCTAACTCGGACGTGGTTTGCGACGGATCCGCTTCCACAATAGCCTTCAATTCTTCATTATCAACTTTGGTCTCCGGCCGTTCACGGGGCTTGTTCTGCAGGTCGAAATTTCCAGAACGAAAACGGTGGAACCAAAAACGCACTGTGTTTTCTTTTGCGGCATCGTCGCCATACACATCATTAATCCTTCGAGCCGTTTCTGCAGCACTGGTGCCACGGTGGAACTCGTACTCGTAAATAACGCGATATTTCAAGTTTTCCATTTTGTAAACTGAGTGACGCAAAGAAAAAAAACAAATGAATTAAAATTTTCGAAACACAAATACTTGAGTAAATAGCTGTATAACTTTGAATTTGGAATTCTTAACCATAGAGAAGATATTTGAGATCAAAGTTGCCAGTACGGCAAAACGCCAATTTCATATGTAAGGACCTAATATTACGAATAAAAACTGACATGTTAAGCCTATCTAAGGCATTAGATAAAACCCTATTTTTAATTTTAATATTTTTATATTTTATTTATTTTATTTATGTTATTTATTTTATTTATTTTATTTATTTTATTTATTTTATTTATTTTATTTATTTTATTTATTTTATTTATTTTATTTATTTTATTTATTTTATTTATTTTATTTATTTTATTTATTTTATTTATTTATTTATTTAATTTGTTTATTTATTTTATTTATTTTATTTAATTTATTTAATTAATTAATCCATTTAATTTGTTTTATTATTTTTTTATATACATTTTTTTTTTTCACTTTTTATTACTATTTTTTGTTTATTTTATTTTTTTTGTTATTTTTTTACTTTATTTATTATATGTTTTATTAATTTTATTTATTTTGTTTATTTAATTTATTTTATTTTATTACTATAATTTTTTTTATTCTTTTTGTTTATTTATAAAAAACATGTTTTTTTTTTTTTTTATTATCATTTATTTTTTTATTTTTTTTGTTATTATTTACAAGTTACGTCTAGCAAGAACTATCAATTAACAACATTAATAACTTCTAGTGCAAAAATCCTGATCAAGAACATGAAAGCTAACTCTAAAACTGGGACAAGCATTATGCTCGTAATTAATCTATATTTTAAAATCATATCTTTTATTTTAATTAATAAATTACTTATGTGAATAGAAAACTTGATGTCTTGAACTAGTGATGTTAAAAAGTCATAGTAAATGTATAAAAACTTATGTCTGGAACTAATAATGTTCAAAATTAAAATAACTAACTAACTAACTAATCATCACGCCATTTCCCCGGAGGTGTAGGCAGAGAGGATGGATCGCCACAATGGCCTGTCCTTGCATACCTCTCGGACTTCCTCTACATTCATACATCGTACCATGCACGCAGTCGATTATTCCGATTTCGAATGTGGCCGCCTTTTAGTAATTGATTAATTTGGGCATGCCATGTTTTCCTCGGTCGTCCTCGGCTTCTTTTTCCACCCCCGCTGCTTGTGTACAACTTTTTAACCATTCTACTCTCATCCATTCGTTCCATATGTCCAAACCATCTCAGGGATCTTTTTTTAATTTTATCCATGATGCAGTCATCTGCCTTACATTTCTTTATTATTTCATCGTTCGGTATTCTATCATACAACGTTTTCCCGCACATTCTTCTTAGTGATCTCATTTCTACGGCGTTTATCCTGCTTTCATCCTTCTTTTGCCAGCTCCAAGCTTCACTTCCATACATGAGGGTTGGCACTAGAACTCCATTGTGTACTGCCATCTTTGCTTCTGTGGATATATTTCTATTTGCAGTAAGGACTTTGAGTGCGCCATTTATTTTATTCCCAGCACCAACCCTTCTTTCTATATCTTTCTCCATTTTTCCGTCTCTTGTAAACATGATTCCCAGATACGTAAATTCAGTAATTTGCTCCAATTTCTCGCCCATTACACTTATATCACAAATCGCCATACATTCGTCTTTCTCGAAAACCATCACTTTAGATTTCGACACATTCATCACCAAGTCACTTTTTGCATGCCTCATACATCCTTGACACTAAGACTTGCATTATTTACTTAATTAAAATAAATACGAGTATATAAAAACTTACTCTCTGAACTCCTAACATTAAAATAGTCAAAGTGTGTTAAATACATAAAAACTTATGAATGAACTAATAACTTTAAAAAAGACAAAGTATGTTAAATACTCGAACATAAAAACTTATGAATGAACTAATAATGTTAAAAAAATCAAAGTAAATATAAATGAAAAAACTTGAGAATTGAACAGGTTGATTTAATCTCACTGCATTATCTTTCGTTTTAAATTAAAAATACATTCGTATTAAATACACGTTATATTTGCAGTCGCCATTTTCTAAGACGCATTAATTTGAATTATTAGCAATGAAAACAACGAGATGTTGTTTAATTGACACACTTCGAGTACACCATGATATTCATGTGAGCACAGCATCAATCTCGGAGATTTGAAGAGATAGTGATATAATTAGAACAAAAAATAGGGTCACGTGGTAGGTTTTTTTCATGGCGTTTTGATCTCTTCTCAAGATGTCGCTGCAGTACAATTAAATTCCGAAATATTTGTATTTGAATATGGAACTGGAATCAAATGTTTGTCAGTGTTCGTTAATAAAATTTTATAAATTCAAAGTACTTCATATTTTATGTTAACGACATGTTTCGCCTGTATAATACATTATTATCAAATCGCCTATCTTAGATTTGATAATGTCTTATAACATCTACAAAATATATTGTACGAGTATTATTCACATAAAATATAATAAAACTTCTAGAAAACAGACATTTTCAATCACATTAATTAATTAATCCGGATAATTAATACGAATGAAAACGTCAGTTTTCTAAAAGTTTTATTACATTTTATGGGAATGACATGTGTCGCCTTTCTGAAGCATTCTCAAATGTGACGATACTTAAATGGAGCAGAATATGGTAATTAACGAAATTAATAAAATATAATAAAACTTCTAGAAAACTGACGTTTTCATTCGTTTTAATTATTTAATATGGAGTTTTACATCATTGTTCAAGAAACAATAAATACGAGAAGTATTATTTTAACACAAAGTGTTATCAATCTCATATTTTTTTTTCTCTTTTTTTAGTATTGGATTCATTTCGTCACCTTTACAGGGTTACACGAATCGATAGACACAATTAAATAATCAGGTTCAATTCAATGAATGCGTAAATGTTTTTATAACATTAATATCCTCCTCGAAGATCGACGTCTTTCAAATTAGTGAAAGTAGGTATGTACGTTCAGAAGACAAATACTCTTGACTTTAGAGAGTATCTTGTTTTCCTAATGTCGAACCATCTCTGATGCGTTTCTGGTAGTATACTAATATTTTACATGTTCTCAATAGATGGGTTAAACCTTAATTTTGGAATGTCTATTGATTAAATAAACTGATTCGATTTGATTTGATTTGATTATTTTTATAACATTCATAACTATTCAATTTTCCATCCTTGTTTATAGGAATAAAGAAGGTATACCATATACTATATAAATCTAGACAGTTTTAAGAATTAAAAGCAATAAAATATTTTAAATCACTCAACACCTTTAAAAATACTTATATATAATACAGAATATCATGAATAAATGAGTCAATTTTCCAACAACAAAAACAAACCATCACGCCGTTTCCCCGAAAGGGTAGGCAGAGATGTACCACCATACTATTCTATCCTGACACACCTATCTAGCTTCCTCCACATTCATACAACGAGTCATACACGCACGTCGATTTTTCCGAATTCTAACATGGCCGAATATTAAAAATTGATTGATTTGGTCATGCCAGCTTTTCCTCGGTCTTCCTCGACTCCAGACTCCATTCACATCTTTGACGCATACTTTCTCTGCTATTTTTATATTTTTTATTTTCTTCCATGTATACAACAGGTCGTTTGAACCCAATTACTGGATACACTTTATTTTAGCTAATATATTGATTTTCTGTTAAAATAAATTAAATGAAATTCTCATGACATGTGATAGGTAGCCAATCTATCGCTATTATATTGTCACGTGAATTCTATACCAGACCAAAGACAGTGTGACAATCACACTGCCATTGCCGGGAATCGAACCCGAGACCTTCGGTATGGAAGTCAGAGCTCTTACCACTCTGCCACGAAGGTCGATTTTTATTTCTTCATCTATGCGTTCCATGTGTCCAAACTAACGCATTGATCCTTTAATATTTTATTTATAATACTTTCTTCCGCTCTACATTCCTTCTTTATACATGGGTGACAAAAAATAAATCATTTTATATGGACTATAGGTCCTATAGAAGACTATTAGGAACTTCCTGGAGAGACCACATCACGAATGAGGAAGTTCTTCAAGGGATCGAAGGAGGAAGGCACCTGCTCAGGACCTTGTCTGAAAGGCGTGCAAGATGGATCGGCCATGTAATACGTCAAGAAGGTCTCTTGCATGCCATAATGGAGGGTATGACCGAGGAGACAAACTCTAGGGGACGCCCACGCCGAGAGTACCTGGAGGACCTGTTGGTGGACGTGCGCTGCTCATCATATGCAGATTTCAAAAGAGCCGCACAAGACAGGGAATAATGGAAGAGAAGAATAGAAGAAATTGCTGCAAACCAATCCTAGGATTGAAACTTTCTAACTAACTATATGGACTAAACATCAATGAAACCCTTTCCAAAGAAAATAGATCTTTTTCCGGAAGTAGCACACCTTATCAATAAAAAGGCGTGGTAAACTATACGATTTTAGTACCAATTCAACGTACGTCACTTTCATGAATAATATATTATAACTTTCCTTTTTCGAAGAAACTGCATTAGCTCCAGATATAATAATTTATGACCTGGGTACCCTATTGTTTCGATTCGCCATCTTCATCTTTTTTGCATTCAGTTTCTCTGGCGGTCGCTTTTTTCTTTTACAATGCCATTCAAAACATCTTATCTTGTGCTCCCGTAAAATGGTTTAATGAAATATCAATTTAATTTTTTAGACATGAGCAAATTAAATAGAGAAAACCGCTTTTTTGTGTGGGTGAAATCAGTTTTATAAACAACTTTATGCATTTTGTATTATAAACGTGCTTTTGACGTTTCTGTCGTAAGGCAAAAAACGTATCATAGATGATAAGTATAACAAGATCTTGATATGATATTATGGTTGAAAATTATAACTATTAACTTTGGTAAGAGTTGAGTTTATTGTTTGCATTAAAAGTGTTATATGAATACAATTGACGAGTATCCACAAATGACTCCACCCCTATCTTGCTCCACGGTGTTCCCTTATGACCACGACCAGCTTTTGCGACCTTGGTAGTACGATAACAGGCTCGGGAGGTACGGAGGAAGTAGCTGTGCTTCGCCCTTATGGCGTTCCAGTATCATTTCGAGAAAGCTCAAGCTCCAAATATTCAGCAGTAGCGTTAAAAACGTACTGTTATATGACTTGGAAGTCTACCGCGGACGTTATTGAGAAACTCCAATTGTTTATCAATAAGTGCCTTCGCTCAATATTCAAGATCTGTTGGCCCCAAACAGTGTCAAATGCCGTTCTCTGGACCATGGCAGGCGAAAAGACAATTAGAGGACAAGTGACAGTGAATCGGTCACACTCTGAGACAGAACCCAGCCTGCATCGCGAGGCAGACCTTGAGCCACCTGGAGAAAAGCCCTACAGGGTGAGGTTAAGGCAACAGGTCTCACTTGGAATGATGTTAGGCATCAGGCATGCGATAGAGTCGGATGGAGAAAGTTCCTTGAGGCCCTATGCACCACGGAGGTGACAGGACAAAAAGAAGAAGAAGAAGATGAATACAATTGATTTCCAAAAAGAATTCGACGACATCGATAAAAATGCTATACTAGCAGCCATATAGCGGAAGAAAATATAATGAAGAAAATTATGAAAGGATCAATGCGTTGGTTTGGTCACATGGAACGCATAGATGAAGAAAGAATGGTTAAGAAAGTATACGTTAACGATGTGAATGAAGTACAGAGTCAAGGAACAGTGTCGTATAGATTACAAATGCACATAGCTGTTAAATGATATACTCGTACTATGATTATAATAAAACATCAGCCTATGTAAAACTAGATAAACCAACTGACCCAGTTCCCAATAGAGAAGGGTGTAAGGCAAGGAGATACAATATCCTCAAAATTGTTCTGGGAATAAAAGGGTATCAAGGTGGACGGAATCAAATAAATAATTTAAGATTCGCGGATGACATCGCATTGATATCTGAAGATCTGGATGAAACACGTGTCATGCTGAAAGAGCTCATGGAAGACACAAAAAAGTAGGGCTCTGTATAAACAGAAACATGAACAAAATAATGACGAATCTGATCTTCTCTTAAGCGGTCTTCTGGTGGTGACCAGTCGATCGATGCCAGCGAGCCTGGCGAAACCGGTCACTGTCTAAATAAAGACAAAAGTGGAAGTAGTTAAAAAACATCGTTTGATTTAATTATTATTTAAAATGAACTTCCATCAAGACATTTCAGTAAAATCATTTGATTATATAATAAAACTATTTTCCTATGTTATTATACATGTTCTAATGCGTTCTACGAGTATGTTCTAATACTGTTAATCTAAATATTGGTGTTGCTTTTTTTTCTAAATAAAAAATAACTTATGTAGGAGCAAAAGCTTTTGGGCTGGTATTCACCAAAAATGTTAGATCCAAAAAGAAAAAAACACGAAAAAAATAATATCTATTCAGAACATAAATTTGAATTATTTCCAATACATTTATAAAATAATAACATATCGCGTCGAAGCAAGGGCAGACACAGTAAGGACCAAACAAGTTGTAAGGACTTCCGAAATGAAGACGCTGAGGACGATAGCAGGCAAGACACTGAGAGATCGCGTGAGGAACACCAGAATAAGAGAGAGATATGTGAGGTTGAGGATATTATAAGATGGAGCAGACAGCGAAAAAGGGACTGGTACGGTCATGTTCAAAGAATGGACACCACCAGACTTCCCTATATTGCATTACATAATCAGACTCATGAGACTCGTCCTCGTAGAAGACCTCCTAAAAGATGGGAGGACAGCTAGGAATCTACCTCACAGGAGGAGCAACACGACCTTCGTGGCAGAGTGGTAAGAGTTCTGACTTTCATACCAAAGGTCCCTGGTTCGATTCCCGGCGATGGCAGTGTGATTGTCACACTATCTTTGGTTTGGTGTAGAAATCACGTGACAGTAAAATGGCGATAGATTGGCTACCTATCACATGTCACGAGAATCAATATAATAGCCAAAAAAATAAATTGTATACAGTAATTGGGTTCAAACGACCTGTTGTATAAATAAAAATAATAATCTTCTTCTTCTTCTTCTTTTAATAGATCTGACGATCTGTGACACAGAAATCATATCTCGTCGGATGATGAGATCCAGCTGTCCCTCCATCTCTTAAGCGGGTCTTTCAGGTGGGCGGTGTCCGGAAGGGATTTCATAAGCGGCTGTATATGCGAGTCTGTCACCATCCATTCGGGCTACATGGTCCCTCCAGTATCTTCTTCTGGATCTACTCCACTGAACGATATCCTCTATTTCGCAGATTTTTCTTATGTCTGCGTTGCGGACACGATCTCGGAGGGTTTTTCCAGTAATTGATCTTAGGACCTTCATCTCCGATGTTCTTAGTAGTCCCTTGGTTTGCACAGTGTCAGCCCGCGTCTCTACAGCGTACGTCATGATAGGTAATAATAATAATAATAAAATAAAAACATAAAAATAAAACTCTGTAGAACAGACCATATAGGTCTACAATGAAGAAGAAGAAGAAGACATTTTTAAAATCCATTTTGATATCAGTGTATGAAGCTTTACTCCTAGTAATCTTTTTTTATTAATAGTGGACACGTTATTACATTTAAATTCTTACTACCCACGCCTATTTATTTTAAAGGATTAATTACGTTTATCTCTAGCAATTAATAAAAAAAACATGTTTCGCTTCACAAGATAAACGCTGTTTTCGAAGAAATATGATTATTGAAGAAATCGTGGGAAATAAGTACGACTGACAGATGTGGTCCATTTTAGATCGCAGACTCGTTCTGCACTTACACAATCAGATCTCTTGTAAGGTCATTACCTGGGTCACGACTATACAAACGTTAGAGATACGAGTATCTCGCACCTACACATTATTTTGTTGTTTTTTGCACACACTTTCATTATATTGTAATATACTTTTGTTTTACTTTTTAGAATGAGCTTATTTTAAGAAATTTCTACCAATTATGGGATTTAGCAATGAGAAATTATAATCAATTGTACATACATTTTTTGATAATCATGAAATGTGGCTCCATCGCCGAACGCTCAGAATTCCCTGGACAGACATGGTTACCAATACCGAAGTCCTGAGGCGAGCTAGAGTTAGAGTTATGAAGTATCGAGGTTCAGAAGATTTCACATCTGGGTCATATACTGCGTGGGGAAAAGTACCACCTTTTCCCACTGATTTTGGAGGGGAAGATTAAGGGACGCTGAGGGCCCGGTAGGAAACAAATGTCCTGGCTGCGAAATTAGGGGGAGTGGACTGGCATCCGAAATGTGGAGGAGATGTTCCGAGTGGCACAGGACAGGGACAGGTTCGCCGAGGTGATCGCCAACGTTGGGGGGACCCGACAAGGCACTTGAAGAAAAAGATGATTAGTAAAACAACATAAGAAATTTTTCTATATTCACCATAACTTTGTGATGCAGATTTATTAAACAATTTATATTTGTTAACGCTTTTTTTTCTTATTTACAGGTTTGAACCCAATTACTGTATTTATTATACATTATTTGTAGGTATTATATTGATGATTCACATGACATGTGATAGGTAGCCAATCTATCGTCATTTTATTATCACGTGATGAATTCTACACCAGAGACAGTGTGACAATCACACTGCCATCGCCGGGATTTGAATCCGGGACCTTCTGTATGGAAGTCAGAGCTCTTACCATTCTGCCACGAAGGTCGTCATTAAAAATGAAAATTAAATTAAAACAAATATGTTTCGGACACAGAAACCCTTCATTCGTGTAGTTTATTATTGTATATACAAAATAAATATTTAAGCCAATTTTTCGTGAATGTGGTCAGTTTTGACATATATAAAAAAAATTTCGAACGTTTATGCATTAATTAAAATAATATGTTAAAGTTCTTATTGGGGTCCAGGTATATTATTAAAGTTGCGAAAAAGGAAATAAATCAATTATTGGACTTGAAATTAAATTTATTTGATTATTTATAATATTTTCATTATTTTTAATTGCTCTTTTAATTTCTAAAATTTCAAGATTATTCATTGTAATATTTGTATTTTAAACATATCAAATATTATTTTAGATTTACAGAATATCTGAGACGAATGTGCGGAAAATCTTTGTGTGATACATAATTAAATGAAAGTGTATGAACAAAATTATAAAAAGGATCGTAAAGATGGTTTGGACACATGCAAAGAATGAATGAAGAAAGAATGGGTGTAAAATAGGTTTGGTTAACGATGTTAATGGAACTAGAAAGAGAGAAAGACATGATCAAATAAATCAAATATGTTATAATGTCGGCCACGTTAGGAATCGGAGTAATTGACGTACGTGCTTGACACGATGTATGAATGTTCAGGAATCGAGAGAAGTATATCAGCAAAGAACAGTGCGGCTGTCTATTAATTCTGCCTACCCAGTCAGCGAGACGGCGTGTTGGTTAGTTAGTTAGTTTAGTGAGTTAAGTTTCGTTCATAAATAAACTTAAGCATTTGAAATCAATCAATTTTATGGAAATTGAAATTTTCCGTACTAATTGCGTTTTTTAAAAACTTAAGGGCGATAATTTTCACATAATCGAAAGCCATTTTCTAAAATTTCTATGCTCTGTTTGGTTAAAAGATTAATCAATTAATTTATTCGAAAATACATATGGGAAAAGTGAGAGTTGTCTGGTATTTCCAGTGTAGATACTAAACTTAGATATATCTGTAAAATCTAGGTCTTTGAAAACGTATCATTTTAAAAGAGCGAAAAATAATTTAATATGTATATCTTTTCTGTGTTATGAAAATCAAAGCAGCCTAAAAATCCAGTAATTGTCGTTATAATGAATATTTACAAATTACACTCTACGCATGCGCAATTTCTGTGCAGAACCGAACTGTTGAAATAATAAAATGATTTGATTTGAAGAAGATTTGAAGAAGAAGGACATCCCTTTAAAATATTTGTCTAATTAGGATTATTATTGAAGAAAAATAAAACTTGTAAATAACAATAAAATATCCTAATCATTTCTTAAATCTAATCTCAAAACTCATCATCTTGATCAGATTTTCAAGATAAAAAAATTTACTCACAAAATTAAGCTTTACGAACAAAGAAGCGATATACTCGTATTCACTTTCTATGACCCTTATAAAACTTATTCTAATACATTTTGTTCGAGTATAAATTATAATTCGAGTATAAAAGGGGGATCCTATTGACTCTTCGAGCGGTGCATGGCCATCACCGTGGTGATGGCCATGCTACGCTTGAGGATTGATCTGATCCCAAGTACCTATCCACACCTCCTCGACTTTGGTCTCCCCTGGAAACTATGTGAAATGTTAGAGATCGAGTGTGAATAACCTCGGTGGATAATATTGATGCATAGGCTAACGTGGAAGGACACCTCGCCAACCCGTCTGGCAAGCGTGGCGTTGTAATGCCAACCACCCCCCGTATGACATGTCATGCATGGAGAAGTATGGGGGAGGCCTATGTCCAGCAGTGGACGACAACGGCTGTTAAAGAAGAAGAAGAAGATAAATTATTTTGAATATTTTATTGTTTAAATGAAAGATTAAATAAATACGAAACCGGAGAGAAAAATTACCAAATTATTTATCTCAGTATATTTCTAAGATATGATAACCGATATATGAGACTATATTATTGTTGTGTTAATGTTAAACATTATCAAAACTTTTAATAAGTTTAAAAAAATGCCACAAAAAAAACTTGTAAAATCTAAAAGTACAAGTGGTATAAAACTAAATATAAATTAAAAAGGTTTTATAATTAGTATTTAAAATCGACTTCTAACTCAACATCACGCCGTTTCACTAGAGAAGTAGATAAGATGATGGACCGCCACACTGCTCTATCCAGACATACCTCTCGAGCTTCTTCTTTATTCAAACTTCGTAACACGCAAGTTTGTCGATTTCCCAACTAATTTTGTCATGCCATATTTTCCTCGGCCGCCCTTGGCTTCCTTTTCCATTTAAATACCTTGTATACAACTTTTTAACCAAAAAAATGGAGGTATCCTCCAAAATATGTCGTGTTTTTTTAATATTTTGTGGATTAAATAGAGTTATTTTCAATTTCCTAAGTTTATTTGTTCGATATTTCCAAACCATTAAAGCAATCCTTTGTTATCATTATACTTTACGCAATCAGCTACCTTAATATGTCTTCCTTGTTTCTTTGTTCGGTATTATTTCATACATCGTTTTCCCGCACATTCTTCTCAGTTATTTCTCTCGCATTTCTACGGCATTTATCCATTTATATTTATCCATCATCCATATTTTGCCAGCTCCAAGCTACACTTTGCCAATAGAACTCCATTATGTAGTGCCATATTTGCTTCAGTAAATATACATAAACTTCTACCAAAAGAAATCCAAAACACGATATTCCAATTTTTCTATCCTAATGCAGCCCTGTAAATACTCGTATTTTCGAATAAAACATGCGGTCAAGCGAAAAGAAAAAGATTAGAAAATACACAAATAATTAGCAATTTATTCTCCTGTCCGAGATGAACAGATCTGCCGTCTCTGTCTTATTTGTTTTAATTATACGATTATCACTTGTGAGGCATATTGAGTGCTAATTATCTTAGAAATTAATGCAAAAAATCTTTAAAGCATTATATTTCCCATGTCAGCATTTGTTAATGTTCTTATTAACATTTCATGGCCGTAATGATTATTGTCTTTTTTTTTCGTTCTACTCTCCTTTAACAATAGCTTTATAAATTAATCTTCAATACCCGATAATGCTGATTAATTATCGTTTTCTTTGATTATTAGTATTCAGTTTGTAATTACATCTTTACTTTTTTTAATATCTTATGGCAAATATACTGTGGAATTCTTAATGACTCATGAATGAATCATTCAATGAATTACAACATAATTTTTCCATATTAAAAATACCTAGAATAATTCCTTAGAAGGGCAAAACATGTCAGTCCCATAAAATATAATAAAACATCTAGAAAACTGACGTTTCATCGTATTAATTAAAAATTTAACAATGTTGAGATTATTTTTCTCTATATGTTTCAAAAGCTTTACACGTTGATTATCGGGAAATTATATAAATATAATACATTGTATCGTTCTTCCGATTATGGGGGTGATAAACATTCTTATCTTAATTCTTATTCTTATTCTTAAAATAAAAAGTAAAAAAAATATGTATTAATATATATAAAAAAACGATAGTTTTCAAGGAGTTTTATAATAATATTTATGCATGACATGTTTCGCCCTTCTAAGACATTATTAAATGTTGGGCTTATAGCGTCAAAAGTTTATGAATTAAAAAACTTTATTTATTTATTGTTTCTTGAACAATGATGTAAAACTCCATATTAAATTATTAATATGTATGATATTTGATAATGCCTTAGAAGAGCGAAACATGTCATACATAAATATTATGATAAAACTCTATGAAAACTATCTTTTTTTCATACATATTAATAATTTAATATGGAATCACATCACATCATTGTTCAAGAAACAATAAATAAATAAAAGTGTTTTAATTCATAAAATTTTGACGCAATAAGTCTAATTTATTTTATTTAATTATCTAGCAAGGCAAAACATATCACTTTCACTTGCATAAAAACGTTTTCTCAATATTATAAGTGTAATATTTAAATTTACCTCCATGTTTAAGTAACTTAAAAATAATGTTTTAGGTTGCTTTGTGAAACATTTAAATTGATAAATAATAAATTTCTGCTATTGCTTCTATATACGCCATACTTTGTGTTGTTATGATGGTTAAAATGCATCTTCATAATATGTATCACTGAAGAAGGACTGTTTGTCCGAAACATGTCTATGTTATTATTTTTTTGTAAACATGTCTATGTTATTAAGTGTGTTATATACAAAGTATATAAAGAAGAAAAAGATAAATAAATATATTTCTATATATTCGTTCCAATTTTTTTCCTTTGTCGTTGATAAATGTTTCGTTCCAAAGCTTCTTTCCGAACTTAAGTGTGCTTTTAAGTACGCATTATTCGAAATAACAGACTCCGGATAACAAGTGGTAAACCAGTTTTCGAAAAAAAGCATCGCAGTTATTCAACCCTTTCTCGTCGCATGACTAACGGTTGGTAATTATTTTTGATTGCACACCAAGCTGACCAAATAACAGATCACTGCAGTGTGAACAAGCATTAAATATTTAGAACAGCTGTAATATTATGTAGACTTCCATTTTGGATAAATTATTCAAGGCAGTTTCTGGCATTTTATATGCAACACTCTAACCAAGTTAATAATTGAATATTTCCTATCAAAGTGAATTTAAAATTACATACATTATGAAGAATACTACTTATTTCCCCAATGCCCCGAATGCTTGAGAATTTATGGTTCATATTAAAATAAATTATAGAGAATACTTCCTTCTAACACTCCGATTATAAAGCTTAAACCATTTTAAAAATTGGGTTAATTTCAAAATTTTCTTAATAATACAACATTTTTTCTTCTTTTTAAAAACTTAAAGCGTTAACTTAAAGGGTCATGTGCTAAAGGGAGAAAGATACCATCTCATCCGGCTGATAATCATGCGCAAAGTAGAGAGACGTCTGGGAGTTGGTAGTAGGCAGTTGTCCAGGTTGTGAAATAAAAGAGAATGGACAGTGATGAGCAGAGTGGAAAACCTGTTCCAAGTGGCGCAGGACAGAGATATCTTCGCTGAAGTGATTGCCAACGTTGGGTGGACCTGACATGGCACCAAAAGAAGAAGCGTTAACATTGTGGAATTCCACAGAGACGTATTTTTTATGAATAATTATAATTATAAAAATGAATTTTAATGTGGAAACTGTTTTTTCCATTTTAAAATTCATTTTTTTCGACAAAATTTGAAAGTTTTACACATTCATTCTTAAATGGTTTATGTTATTCTCCCGATGATGAAGTTATAAAACTTTCAAAACACGAAGAATAAAATAAACTTAAAGGTGAAAACAACTTTTTTTATCTTAGAATTATTTTTTCTCTGTTATATTGAAATCCCATTTTATCACAAAGGGATACCAATGGGATACCAAAGGGAATGTGGATACCACAGAAATAGTCATGAGAGTGTCGTTGGTAAATTCTATGACAGAATTTAAATAAAAAGGGTAAGAAAGATGACGAGTGACAAAGTTTGGGATGTGCAAGGTGCCTTTGTGAAAGGCAGAGGATGTATGGATTATTTTTTTGCATTTCGTAAAATAATCAATAGAGAGTTTAATATACAAATTGAGTGAAGCCTGTTGCAAATCAATTCACGGGATTGTGACCATGAAGAAGAAAAAAATTTTTCATTAAAATCTAAAATAAACGAGAGCTCAAAATACAAATCATTATTTAAAAATCTTGTTTGAGATACACCATCATCAAGCTAGTGGTGACATATGGTTCTGAGTCGTGGACAATGACTCTAATAGGACAGCAAAGAATCTACTAGATTATCCTGGAGAAGAAAATAGAATACTTAGAATGATCCTGGGACCCAGACCCGGTGTTGCAGCGGGGACTTGTAGGGCATAGGACCAACCAAGAGATCAGTAGGATGACCCAGCAGCCCTTATAACGAGCACCGTGAGAGCCGGTCGCCTAGCATGGATTGGGAACGTATGCCGAGCCGATGAGACCAGAACCATTCCCTGTACGCGTCTAGACCAACTGGAGCAAGACCTCTAGGAAGGCCTAGACAGTGCCTAATGGACAATGTTCTGGCTGATCTTGCTAGGTTGGGCGAATCAAACAGCTGTGAGCAAATGGCGCAAGATCGAGGAGCTTGGCGAAAAATCATCAAGGAGGCTAAAACTCTTCAAGAGTTGTATGGCTATAGGAAGTAAGAAGTAAGTTTTAGATACAGACCTATTCCCATTAAGTTTATATTTGTGGTTGAGTATTTTCGTAGACCTGAAGGGGTTAGAATTATCTAACTCGCTTGTTTAAGGACCAACAGTGAGCGGTCCAGATACGAAGAACCGGATGTAACCCAGATTCAGGTACCTTGTAATTAAATCAATGAAAAAACATTGCTTCTCGTTGAACCCAGATGTCGATCCTACGCAAAATTCATCGTATAACCATTACTCCATCGCTTAAGTGCCAAGTTTTTAACCTGTATTTTACCCTCAAATGGTTTCCTGGTGACTATTTTAAAGTTTAATTCTTTGGGTTAATTTCACCCAAGGTGAAGATTATATTTTACATTGAATCATTTTAATAAAAATGAATCTTAGATAAGAAGTTTTAGTTTAGTTTTAGAAGTCGGCATAACCTGGGGGCAGTCTGCAAGAGAGAGAGTGGAGAAGGCCTTTGTCCCGGAGTGGACGAGAATAAGGCGAAGAAGAAGAAGTTCTACAATTATTTTAAGTATTGTTATGATATTGGGAGGCATCGTTTACCCAATTAAAATATATCCAATAATTTATTCACCAACACTTTGTTTTATAGAGTCACACAAAAATATAAATAAAATATATGATTTGTCCGGACCATCCGAAATGTATTTGTCAACAATAAATAAAATGTTTTAAAAATTCAACGTTTTATAATGTTTATTCAATTCCCTTATAAAACTTTACTTGTAGTTAGTAAAATGGAAATAATTGTATATTTCGAACATCATATATTTTGAGAAATACGTAGTTGGATGTATTCCATTGAATGGCATAAATGAATTACTATCGAACTTCAATTGTATTTGTTCTATTTATATATTGTGTATGCATAAATTATAATACTATAATATAATATAGAAATATAAAAACGCTAGTCCGATAGTACAATATATAATATAGGTGTAAAATTTAATATCAATGAGAACAAGTAAAACAGTTTTTGAAATGATTTTTAACTCAACAAATAAAAATAATTGAATACCAAATCATAGAGGACGAAAAAACAATACATTTTTACTAAGCAACTATTAATATTTAGCGATTTAAAAAGAACAAATAAATGATTTTTCATAAATAGTCAACCATCGGTCGGTCAGAATTATTTATTTAACACAATTGGGATTATGTCAAGATTGGCATTTTAAAAAATTGTCTTTTTCTGTTAAATTACACATTAATCGCAACCTGATATTAAAAGGTTGGCAATCAACATGAGAGTGATGACGTCACGGAATATTTAAAATGTGAATTACTCCGTCGGTATTATAGTTACATGTCTAAAAACTTCGATCATGTGTGACAAATGATTCACAGATGCCATTATCGTTCGGTATTCGGGAAAATTTAGTAATAAATTATTTGTAAGCGTAATAGTACCGGTACTGTTATACCAACAGACAGGTTCAGGTATTTGCTGCAAATCGTAAATTTATACCCATGAGTACAATTCACGGTTAAAATTCAGATTTATATTTTTTATAAGTAATTCTAAAACAGAATGAAGCCTACCAGAGTCACTCCGCGGTACCTTTCTCCTGGCTTATCGTGTTATCTATAAACATTAATAATCTGAAGATTTAGTTCACAGCCACATTCATTAAATCTGGACCCCTTACTTCGTGAATTATTTCGATCGAAACACTCTCTACTCTTGTAAAAAATGGTCCTACTAACGCGGATAACTATTCTCTAATGGACAGCTGGAGCCTACATCAATAATAATTATTTCGAACTTCGATTAGGTAAAGTCGCTCTCATTCTGTAAGCTAAAAGCCTAAGGAAAAATGCGATCAACTTACCTATATAATCATTTACTTAAAGCGATTTATAAATTACCGAAAAGGTATTGTAATAAAAAATCTAATACATTAAGAAACTAATTGAATGTAAAGGCATTAACACTGTGGAATTCCATAGTAATCTACTTTGGGAATTAATTAAACATTGTTTAGACCACTTTTTTAATAAAAAAAATATTAAAATACACGACAATGCGTTTTTTATTAGTCTTTCTTTGTTTAGTATTTGTTATATTATATTTTTTACACCTGAAGATGGAGGTATCCTCTGAAACATGTCGTGTATTTTAATATTTTTTTATTTTAAAAGTGGTCTAAACAATGTTTAATTAATTCCCAAAGTAGATTACCTTAAGAAAGTTTTTAAAAATTGCCTTACTTCCTACAGGTTGCATTTAATGTTCCTATGCGATTTATATTTAATCAGTTTTATTGACTGTTTATATGGCATTTGTTTAAATTAACTACTAAACGAACTAACCATTACGTCGTCTCCCAGAAGGCGTAGGTAGAAATAATGGACCGCCACACTGTTCTTTCCAGGTATACTTCTCAACTAATTTGATTGATTTGATCATGCCACGTTTTCCTCGGTCTTCTTCTATTTCTTATTTACGTCATTTATATATACTTTTCTTCTCATTATTTCTTCATTTATTCTTTCCGTGTGTATAAAACGTGTCTGGCTTTTGATTTGAGGTGAATATTTTCCGAAAACTTTGATAAATATCGTACATATCAATCGAAAAATATAAAATTTCGAGTAATCCATTGTTTTGGCGGAAACATAGGTACACAACTTTGTTGATTATAGCACCTGATTGATAATGATGCCAAAATTGTTAGGCGAAACAGTTGTCGCGACAATTTCGCAGAAATTCAATAAATAAATTTGATATTTTAACAGTGATATGGTGTAAAACTCCATATTAAATCGACCTCATCTTCTTCCTTGTTGTAGACCTATGTGGTCTGTTCTCCAGAGTGTATCTCTGACTCCCAGCTGTCCAACCATATTTTAGGAGGTCTTCCACGAGGACGAGTCCCATGAGGTTGATTATGTAGTGCAATATAGGGGAGTCTGGTGGTGTCCATTATTTTAACATGCTCGTACCAGTCTCTTTTTCGCTGTCTGCTCCATCTTATAATATCCTCAACCTCACATATCTCTCTTATTCTGGTGTACCTCACGCGATCTCTCAGATTATTACTATTCATGATTTATTATGGTGCAAAACTCCATATTAAATCATTAATAAGAATGGAAACATCTGTTTTCTAGAAGTTTTATTATATTAAATTGGAGTGACATGTTTCGGCTTTATATGGCATTATCATTATATATTTGATAATGAATAACATAAGATTGATCACATTTGAAAATGCCTTAGAAAGGCGAAACAAGTCATTACCATTAAATATAATTAAACTTCTAAAAACAGACGTTTAGTTATAGTGATGTAACTAACTTACTATCACGCCGTTTTCCCGGAGAGGTAAGCAGAGAGGATGAACCCCCATACAGCCCTGCCTAACACCTCTAGAGAAACCTCTACATTCATACATTGTAACATGCATGCTAGTCCATTTTTCCGACTTCGAATGTGAACGCCTTTTATCATTTGACTAGCTGTCCCGGCAAACTTCGTACCGCCTCGGAATCTATAAATGTTGTGTTAACTTATTAGTTGAATAAATTCAGTTATTTATTAAATTAAAATGAATACTCCAAATGAATTAAGTTCAATAAATGTTCAAAAATCTAAATGAAAAGTATTTAAATTACATTGATATGAATGTAATTCACATGGCAGCAAGGGATTTGGTTTATTGAACCAAAATCGTAAAGATTCGCATAGCATTGTTGCACTACTTTCTGTTAAACTATTATATTTGCTGGATGGGATACACTCGGGTCGATTTTTTTCGATGTTTTAATAGTTATTCTGCTATTCGGGACGGAGACAAATCCAACAAATCAAAGGTCATCAAAATCGGTCCAGCCGTTCTTAAGTTATAAATGGTGTAACTAACACGACTTTATTTTATGTACATATTGATTAATTTGGTCATGAAATGCTTTCCTTGGTCTTCAACGGTTTCTCTTTCCACTCCCACTGCTTGTATATAACATTTTTACCATTCTTCTCTCATTCATTCGTTCCATATGTCTAAACCATCTCAGGGATCTTATTAATTTATATAATGATGTGACATTTGACGACCTTCGTGGCCGAGTGGTAAGTGCTTTGGCAGCCACCCCGAAGGTCCCGGGTTCGATTCCCGGCAATGGCAGTGTGATTGTCACACTGTCTTTAGTCTGGTGCAGAATTCACGTGACAATATAATTGAGATAGATTAACCGCCTATCACATATTACGAGAATCAATATGATGTAAAGAGCGATTCAATAAAATAGTAAAAATATTAAAACATAGTTACACATTTTCTCTTCAATTAAAAACGAAAATAAGTAAATATTGATCAATTAATTCAGCATTACCAATCGTTCATCTATAACGTAAGATTGATGGCAATAAATAAATGAAAATGGATTTGTTATATATTAATAAAAAAAACTACGATTTTTTTATGAATTAAAACACTTTTTTTCCACTTTTAAGTTTATTTTTCTCGGCGTGTTTCCAATGCTTCACATCTTCATCATCGAGAGAACGATATAAATTCAAAGGTGGAAAAAACGGTTTTATAATTCATTAATAAAATCGTCATTATGAAATTCCACATTGTTAACCCCTTAAGTTTATCTAAAATTAATATAAAATTGTATTTCAATTAAGTATAAAAATATAAAAGTATAATAAATGCATTAGAAATAAGATCTCTTAGACGAATGTGCGGATACTCGGTGTATGGTCGAATGAAAATATAATAAGTTAATGCGGTGCGAATGATGATGTTATGAACAAAATAATGAAAAGACCATGAAGATGGTTTGGACACATGGAAAGAATGAATGAAGAAAAAATGGTAAAAAAATATATCTTAACGATGTAAATGGAACTAGAAATAGAGGAAGACCGAGGAAAACGTGGCACGATCAAACAAATCAAATAATTAATGTCGGCCATCTCTATCTCCCAGCATGCAGAACCAACCTGCCTCTGGTGATGCCGGTGGGGAGAGCAACCAAACTGCTGAACATGATCGCTTTGGAGATCGACGTCTTTCATATTCGTGAAAGTACATTCAGAAGACAAATACTCTTGACTTTGGAGAATATCTTGTATTCCTAATCTCGAACCATCTATCATGCGTTCCTGGTATTATATATTTTTATGTTTTCCCTGTTCTCAATTGATGCCTTAAACTAAAATTGTTGTTTGTAATATCTTTTGAGAAAATAAGTCGATTTGATTTGAAAATCGACGCGCGTGCATGACACGATGTATGAATGTTGAGGAAGCGAGAGAAATATGTCAGGAAAGAAAAGTGTGGCAGTCCATTCTTTCTGCCTACGGTGTGATGGTTAGTTGTTAGTTAGTTTATAAAAAAAAATGTACCACTAAAATACTGAAAGGAGATGTGAAAAGTATGTGAACTAGTTCGTTGAAAATATGAATATATCCGTGTTATATGTGTTCATATAATAATTGACTTCAATACCCGAGATAAAATAGCGCTTACATTGAATAAAGTGAATCCAAAAAGTTACTTCTCATGGAGTGAAGACAATTTGGCGCACACCACATGTCGGTAGAGTTTGCAGTTGTAAAATCGTTAAAGATGTTTGTTATAAGCGAGTACTAAAAAGTATGCAATTTGATAGTGCAATTTGAGGTTTATTGTGTCCGCTTTACGACATTCCCAACATATGTGGAGCGCTACTAAAATATGTCCCACACATCAATCAAGCATCTTTAGTACAACGACGCTACAATAAGCGGAAGCAGGCTGACCGGTGGACCAAATGTTTCTCATAAATATTACCTTAATGACTCGACGTTTTGGTACAGAGAGATTCACACATATTATCTCCCTGTCCGAAATTTTAATTTGCAATCGGTCCATGTGTACTTTCGTTCGGCCTCCGGTATATAAGCGTTAGCTCAGCCGAAACTAGCATCATTTACAATTCAGTTAGTGGTGGTACAACATCCAGTGAAGGTGAATTTTGAGAAGTTACCGACTTAAAAATAATCAGTTCGAAATGGCGTCCAGGATCAACGCCGGCAGGGCGTTCACCGCGGTCGTCCTGATCATGCAGTTCGGAGGAATATTCTCATCCGCATACAAAATCAGCCCGGCTAACGTAGCCAACCCCGTGAAAACCGCTATCCCCGACATTACCGCGCGGTCCTTAGGAACTAATTGTGAGACTTCCTACAGCCCCGCTTGCTTGAAACTGGACGTCGTCAGCTTCGTTGAGCGCATGTCCGAGTCCGGAGATCTCTCTCTACTCCCGGGACTTACTCTGGTCAAGGAAGCCGGAAGCGAAAAGGCAAAGACTGCTGACAAAGTGGCAGAGCTGGCTAGGAGCTTCCCCAACGAGCCCGAAAAGAGGCTGGACTCTTATTTGATGTACAAGATTGGATCCTTCCTGGACACGCACTCCTTGAAGTTCAAGCTGCTGGATGACGATGCCAAGGACAACCTGGAGCTGAATGGAGGAGACTTGGCTGAAGGACGAAAGAAGGGCGGCGGCGGGGGCGGAAAGAAGGGCATGGGAGGAATCATTGCCATGATGATGATGATGAAAGGTGAGACTCCACTATTTTAAACTTAAAATACATTCGAATAAAATAAACAACTTTAATACAAAAAAAAAACATTCAAATCAGATTTTTATAATGTGGATTATTATTATATTGTCGGTTTTTAATAATTAAATAAACCAAAAAAATAGATGCCCTAAATATTTCACGAATTTAATTAATAAAATGTATTCTTAACATTTTCTTGAAACATTTCGAATCATGCCTTTGAAAAATATTCAAAACAGAAATGTTAAAAAAAAATACTAAAAATAATCTAATTAAATATATTATGATACCATAGAATCAATTATAATTGGTTTCTTATAATAAAAACAACCATTTTTTTAAAGCTTTTTGACAATATTGATAAAATGAGTCATCTTTACAAGTTTAAAAGCTCTCATAGATTATCTTTCAGAAAAAAAAATTATTTGGATAGATACAGCAGAAAAAATAGTCAGAAAACATAATAATGGAATGTAGAATGGGAAATTTTATTTAAAATTTTCAATACATCGATATTTGTTTATGTTTTTTTTTATCTATTATATATCGAAAGTAAAAATAGCCTAAAAAAATACTAAATATTCACCTATCCTATTACGATATTCATTAGTTAACAGTTGTAAAACGGGTTAAGTACCTTTTTTAGTGTTGTTTATTATGTATAACCAGGTCGTTTCATTGAATGAAAGATTCGTTAGTTTATTTATTTAGATTAAAAAACATTACATTATTTAAGCGAGAGATGCGCTTAGCTCCAGTTGTTTTAGTTCTCGTATGATTGGGCTTCACCTTATATATCCGTGGTATTTCTAAATCTATCTATTTATTCACAACACTCACTTTAAAACGATCATTAATTTAATATGCCCAAATCAACCACATGATCATTTTTTTTATATGCCATTCATATATTTCCTATACCTATATCAAATTTCAGCGTTCGATTATACTCCCATTTATCTATATATAATATATCAATTCTACAACAAATGACAAAGACATTTTCAAAAAGTTTTTTTATGTGTTTTTTTTCTGAAAACTTTATCAAGTTGACACCCAAAAGCTACATTATTTTTTTTAATATTATATAAAAGCTTTTCGCAACCACTTCCTTCCGCGTCTTCAATGGCATTGTGTATCAAATGTCATCAACGGTGTATATAAAATTAAGATATTTTTGAAATTATCTGTAATTTTACTCTCTATGCAATTGTTTTTTTTTAATAATAAATTCGAATAAAAAGATCTGTTCTCTAAAAGTTTGATGGAAATGACATGTTTCGCATTTTTAAGACAATTGATGTAAAACATGTCATTAATTATTTAATATAAAGATTTACTTCATTCAATAGGCAGGTTTAATAGATAGGTTTGGTTAATATTGGTGATATTTATCAATCGATATAATTGACGAAACTGATTACAAAATAAATATATAAATAAAACTCTAAAATATGAGTCTAGCTAAAATCTTTTTCACTATATTATATGTTACAATTATTTACTTTCATCAAGAGATTTCGAAAAATAGGATTTTCAAAATATTCAGTACAGATTTAACGTACTCGTAAAAGTAACAACATGCTTGGTTTTAGAACTTTTTTTTTCAGTGGTATTTTTTTTCTCGGCAAATATTTTTAGTTATGGAATAATGTCAGCCCCATCACTGTGATAAAGATACATATAAACATGTAATTACACATTTTTTAAATCAAAATATAGCCGTGGTATTGACATTGACCTCGCACCAAAATTGTGGGTGCGTGAGCGAAGTGCTTGTCCAAACAACTTGTTCACTAAATTGGCCCACGTGTGATTCGATACACTTATTGACACACATACCCCGGAGTGATTAAAAAACGGCGAACGGATTAGCGGTCATTTTGACCGCAGGTAACTCGCTCACCACGCATGCGCATACATTTTACCCGCGCCAACGGAACCTGCTTTACCGACATACAATTACTGCCGCTGTGGCGGGAACGAGAACTTCCACTCATGTGCTTAAATTTTAAATTAGTGAAATTTAGTAGCTGTTTTAAATAATTGGATTGGTAAAAGGAATACTCGTTGTTCTGCTTAAACCCTACTTATTCGTAATTTTTAACACTTTCTTTTATCTATCGTATGTAACGTAAATTAAATTAAATTATTTAAAAAAAGAATGAAATATATTTATGTTTGGGCAAGGACTTTGCCTCCACGGGTGGTGTTACTATAATATAATACCCGACGCCCCTGGAAATGACGCAAAGTCGCCCAAACTTTACTCCACAAGTGAAGAAGAGGAATATGGTTTATTTTAAGACCAGCCATATAAAACTAGCTTGACTTTGACACGAAAAAGAATAGGTTGAATGAAAAAATGTGTTTGAATTATTTCAAATGCTCGAATTCAAACATGCTATTATATATTTAATATTATAAATAAACTCTTTTTTTATAATAGTGATCCACAATAACTCAATTTTAATTCATATTAAATCGAACAGTTTTTAGATATATTGGATCTCAGATATTTTAAATGAAACGTATTGAAATGAATATATTTTACGTCATCTATTTTATATTCGCCACCACTTTGTGTTGTGGATTCACATTTGTATTTTTCAAAAACATTGTTTTTCAGAACACTATAAGCAAACATGTTTCGGGTCATTCTCTTTCTTTTTTGGTGAACAAAATTTTAACAAAAACTTAAATTTTAAATTCATATTCTGTGTACAAATTTTGATTACACATTATTATTAATTTTATACACTGGCAAGGGATGAGAATCATCTGAAATATGTTAGTAAAGAAGAAGTATTGTGAAAAAAACATGTATAATAAAGATTTTCTGCTTAATGCTTCCCAATCTTAATGGATGGCGCTAGTGTAGATTGAACTAAAAAAATGTGAAGTGCTGCGCAGCATTCTAGCATATATACATCTTCCAAAAATTTGTCAGACGTGGTGGTCGTAAGAAGGGCAGAATGGGGAATGTTGTTAAACATAAAGCGATCGCTTAACCCAACCAATGACAGGTCATAAGTCCTGTAAGCGCCTCGACCACCATATTCTGTTCCCAGAAAACAATTGACATTTTCGTCTCTATTGAGATACAATTAATCCTTAAAGCATGTTTTTAAATTTTATTCAAAACATTATTACAGTTTACTACTTTTCACCATAATTGAGAATCATTACATTGTTCTAACATCAAAAACAACTAGAATTTTTTAAATAAAGGTCATCTCATAAAGAGATCCAAATATTTCATATTATTATAAAATTGATATAGAATATTAAAATGTTTTTATTTCCTTATTTTGCAATTATTACTAAATATGTTTAAAGATTTGATTTTTGCAATTATTAAATTTATTTATTTTAATTTTTTTGGTAATGGAGAAAGCAAAACATACTATATATATTTGATATAATATGGCATATACTTAAACATTACTCAATATATTTATTATTCTTTATTATCGAGAGCTTTCATGACCATTATTTTCGCAATATTTTCCTCTTAATGTCCGACTGATCTCATTATAATCTTGTTACAACCACATCTTCTTTTTTAATTGGAATAATAAGTATCTTTGTGGTTTATCTTTTCATTTGGTTTATCTATTATATATTTTAAATGAATTACTGGGGGATCCTTTGGATATTAGAACTTCTGTAAAACCTACTCACTAACTATTGATTGACGACAGTAAAAGTCAATAAATTGTCATAAAAAAACAAATTGGCATAGCACCCTTGAGTAATTTATTTGGATAATTACTACTCAACCCTTCGACAAAAGCTCTAAGTTATTTTATAAATAATCTGCTATCCTATAAAGCGAGTTTCCTAATATTGGTTTGCGTCTCGACTGTTTCATACATTTAAAAATAACGCCATCTTTGAAATACATCATAAAGCATTAGTATCTTTCAAATATTTGCCAAACGTCTCCACATATTAAAATGTTCATGCATTATAATATAATATTATTTACACAAAATACTTATGTACTATGATTAGAAATGATCATTTTTAATAATAGGCAAAAGAAAAACGTAAAAAACGATTCATTTCAAAATTTATATGTAGAATTAATACGACAACTTAAATTTTCATATCTAATGACCTAATAGCCGTTTTCCTACTTAAGTTGGCGATTTATTTAACTCCTATAATTCAGAATTGGTTCGATTTGAAGATGTCGGCAACATCAGTCCAAACTATCTTAATTATTATTATTATTTAGTTGAATCGCTCTTTACATCATTACAGTGCGAGGTAAATCGATGTAAAGGATAAAGCTATCATATTGATTATCGTGTCAAGTGATAGGTAGCTAATCTATTGCCATTTTAATGTCACGTAAATTCTTAACCAGACCAAAGACAGTGGGAAAATCACATTGCCATCGCCGGGAATCGCACCCAGTACCTTTTGTGTGGTAGTCAAAGCGCTTATATTTCGGCTACGAAAATCTTCAATAGGACACGAACGTCATTATTACGTCGATCGACTGAATTGTCACTCCAAACATTATTTCTAATAACATTATCAAAAGTGGGGTATAAATCTCTTCTTCTTCTTTTTGTCCTGTCACACCTCCGTGGTGCATAGGGCCTCAAGGAACCTTCTCCACCCGACTCTATTGCATGCCTGATGCCTAACATCATCCCAAGTGAGGCCTGCCGCCTTAACCTCGTCCTGCAGGATTCTTCTCCAGGTGGCTCTAAGTCTTCCTCGCTTTCTCTTTCCCCCCATAGGGGACCAGCCTAGTGCACCCTGAGCGATGCAGGCTGGGATCCGTCTCAGAGTGTGACCGATCCACTGCCATTTGCGTCTAGCGACCTGTTCTCTAACTGGCTTTTCGCCTGCCATAGTCCAGAGAGCGGCATTTGACACTTTGACACATTTGACACTGGGGTATAAATAAAAATGTGTTTATATTATTTGTAATAATGCCACACCACAAATTAAGTGCTTCATACGAAAGTATCAATGTTAAACCATTATCCAAAAATTGTCTCGAATGACCTCAATATAATAAACATGATCTCAAAATAACATTGTCTCAAATGTTTTCAAATACATTTCATATTCTTAATGTGTTATTTTTTTCTTACCAGGAACATTAGCATCGATCGCCCTTGGAGGATTAGCCCTGCTGGCTGGAAAGGCTTTGATGACTTCTCTCTTGGCGCTCATGCTCTCAGGAATCATCGCCCTGAAGTCTCTTCTGTCTGGAGGAGAGAAGCAGACCACCTACGAGATTGTCGCCAAGCCCGTCTACTCACAGAGCCATTCACACAGCTCTAGCCACGACGATGTCCACGGTGACCACTACGGCCACGGATATGGAAGATCCATTGACATCCAGCTTCCTGAGCACTTAAAAAAGAACGAACCATAATTTTTCTATGGTTTTAAATACAAATTGTAGCTTAAGTTTCTTAAAAACGAATTCATTATTTAATAAACGTATTAATTCATTATTTTGTCTATGAAATGGATGGTTGGATATTTTTACCTAACAGAACATAATTTTTTTTTATTAAAAAAAAATTCTACGCCATAAAATGAAAATGAAAAATACTGGTTTTCATTACTTTTTGTTGTGACGCTTCATGGGAATGGTACATTTTCATGTTAATTTCATAACTTGTATGTAAATGGTAATGATGATTCTATAATTCTTTATTACCAAATAATAAATGATTTAATGTTTTTTGTCGTTTTACAATAATAATGAATTCTTTTGTTATTTATTTATTTATTCGATTGTTGACAGCCACCTTATTTTAGTCTCAAAAAGCAGTTTTTTCTGTCTTTTTCATAACTGATTTTTGTACTCATCTTACTAGTCTTCTTTTATTTTATTTTATTTTTTGTTTTAATTTTATTTATTTTGTTTTTTGTTTCTTTTGTGTTCATTTGACTCTATCTGTGATTATTTTTTGTTGTTGTTTTGTTTTGTTTAATTGTTGATTTTGTTGTGTTTTGTTTTTTATTTATTTTGTTTTGTTTTTAGCTGTTTTGTGAACTAAAATAAAGAATGATTTTTATCTAATTATGTATTTATTTTATCCATTACTCTTCGTCTTCTTCTTCTTCTTTGTTCGGGTCGTATGACATGTTAATGACGACTAAACTTTCTTAATCAGTACGTGAAACAACAATTCTACATTTACTTTTCAATTAAGCTAAATCCACAAAGAGCGTATAATTAATGACGATGTTGGCATTGAAAAATATTATTCCAGTGAATACCAATCACACACTCGCCATCATACAGTATTGAAATAAAAACAATGAATTCTCGCTAAATAATTGTATTTCTCTTTTTCTTTTTTTATACATTTTTTTATACAACACTTGCATTTAAAAAAAAATACAAAGACATGTTTTGGACAACCAGTCCTTCTTTCAGTGATACATATTATAAAGATACATACAGATTTAAAATATTAAAAAATTGTTTACATGATCTGTCAGATCATGTAAACAATTTTATAATATTTTAAATATATATCTTTATAATTTGTATCACTGAAGAAGGACTGGTTTTCCGAAACATGTCTATGTAATTTTTTTTTTTTTAATGTAAGTGTTGTATAAACAAAGCGTATAAAAAAAGAAAAAGAGAAATAAAGCAATTACAACACAAAGTATAGCGAATGTAGAAGAAATGCCTTAAATATTTTTTATTTTACTCTCTTTTTGTTGGTGCACAAACAAAGGTTCTTATATATTACAGTAATAAGTAAAAAAAAAACATGTATTATATCGGATAAGACAATTCAATTAGATCTGTACACCAAGTTCCTAATACTGGCAGTGTCATTGATATGCAACACTCCCAGTGTAACACTAAGTAAATGCGGGTAATAGCATCAAATCAAATAAAATAACACAATACAACGGCGAAAATCTGGAACAAGTGGATGAATTTGTTTATTTAGGAAGTATGTTTACAAAGGATGGGAGGGTGGAGAAGGATATTGAAAGAAGGGTTGGGGCAGGCAACAGAATAAATGGTGCACTTAAAGTTGTCATCGCAAACAAAAGCCTATCCAAAAAAGCTAAGATGGCAGTGCACAATGGTGTTCTTGTGCCGACCCTTATGTATGGAAGTGAAGCATGGAACTGGCAAAAGAAGGATGAAAGTAGAATAAATGCAGTAGAAATGAGATCTCTAAGACGAATGTGTGTCAAATCTGTTTATGATAGAGTGACAAATGCAAGTATAAGAAGTGAATGTGGTGCGAATGAAAGTGTTATGAACAAAATAAGGAAAGGGTCATTAAGATGGTTTGGACACATGTAAAGAATGAGTGAAGACAGAATGGTAAATAAGGTATATGTTAACGGCGTGAACGGAGCTAGAAATAGAGGAAGGCCGAGGAAAACGTGGCACGATCAAATCAATCAAATATTGAATGTCGGTCACGTGAGGAGTCGGAAAAATCGACGTGCGTGCATGACAAGATGTATGAATGTAGAGGAATCGAGAGACGTATGTCAGGACAGAACAGTGTGGCGTTCAATTCTTTCTGCCTACCCCTCCGGGGAGACGGCGTGATGGTAAGTTAGTTAGTTAGTTATATTATGATAAAGAAAAAATACACAAATCGGGTAAAACAAGATAAAAAAATAGCATAAAATAATGAAAGGATCATGAAGAAGTTTTGGACATGTGGAAAGAATGAATTAAGAAATAATGATAAAAAAAAGTAAATGATAACGATGTAAATGGAACTAGAAATAGAGGAAGACCGAGAAAGACGTGGCACGATTCAATAAATCAAATATTGAATGTTAACCGCGTGAGGAGTCAGAGAAATCGACGCGCGTGCATAACACGATGTATAAATGTTGAGGAAGTGAGAGAAATATGTCAGGAAAGAAAAGTGTGGGAGTTAGTTAAAGTGAAGAAAAATATAAACATATCAGGTTAAGAAAAAATAAACGAGAAGAGTCAGCGAACTGCCGAAAACGGTCGAAGCAATTGTGGAATTTTACTTAATAATACAATTATTATATTTGTTTTAAACACATTTCTATTGTAGTACTGTGAAAGTAAATAATAATTAACACGTAGAACTAATCAATCCTTGTCTTCTTTTTTATTCTTCTTTTTGAAGATTATTTTGGACAACTTCACTGGTATCTGAATATCTTATTAAAATGGCGCCATACAACTTATCATCAACATGAGTTGAACAATGTTTAAGCTATATTTGCAGTCCATAAATTTGTTTCAAAATGCAGCTGACTCCATTAGCAGCGCGAGTATGAATGAATCTAACATATACTTAATACAATAGATAATACGAGTGCACCACCTTAAAAGAACATAATGTGTTTAATTATTTTTAATTTGTTATTTCATTTTATATAATGGTATTTTATATAATTTGTTTTAGATTTATTTTGTGGACGTTGTACGATCGAAGTGTGCGCGGAAGAAGTGTGATGCCTATTGGTGGCGATGAGGTTCGCAACCCATCACACCGCATCTTCCGCGGGGGCGAAAAGAGAAGGGTGGAGTGCCGCATCGGTTAAAGTGTGGCAATCCATTCTTTCTGCCTACCCCTTCGGGGAGACGGCGTGATGGTTAGTTGGTTAGTTAGTTAACTTAATATATATGATAAGATTTAAAAAAAAACATGATCTAAATCAGGTTAAGTAAGTCTAAAATTCATTTGAATTCAAAAAATTCAATATCAACTTGTTTCTAGGCGAATGTGTGATAAATCTGTACATGATAGAGTGTCAAATGCAAATATACGATGTAAATACAGCGTGAATAAATGTGATATTAACAAAATAATGAAAAGGTCATTAAGATGGTATGGACACATGGAGAATGAATGAATACAGAATGGTGAAGAAAGTATCTAAAAACGACGTAAACGGAACTAGATATAGAGGAATGCCGAGGAAAACGTGGCACGATGAAATCAATCAATTATGTCGGCCACGTAATGAGTCGGAGAAATCGACGTGTTTAGGTGACACGATATATGAATATAGAGAAGTCTGTCAGGACAGAACAATGTAGTGGTCCATTTTTTCGGCCTACCCCTTCTGTGAGAAGGCGTGATGGTTAGAGTAATTGGTTTTAATATTGTATGCAATTTAAAATATATTATTAATCCTAAAAGAATACTGCAATGGATGTATAATATTTTTTTTATAGATGAACGTGTTTGGATCCAATATAAATGCCTACTTAAAATCGGACAACTTTAATGCGACTTTTTTTATATTATTTTCTCTCTCCCTCCGTTCGTCTCTTTCCATCCTCACGATTCGTGAAACTAAATTTCTACCGTTACGGATGTGGGCAAGTATAGAGATCGTGAGCCTTGTTACTGCAAACTATTATTTCTTTCCTTAGTAGGCGTGTCAACAATAAATTAATTTCAATCCATCTCTTCTTACCACGGGCGATACGTAGAAATTTTGCCTAACTTTTCCTAGTGGATACTGTGTTTCTAATACACACTGTTTCTAACTTTCTAACTAACTAACCATCACATCCTTTCCCCGGAGAATTAGGCAGAGAGAATGTTACTCTTTGCTGATACACCTCTCGAGCTTTATAGAGCTTATATTCATACATCGAATGTGGCCGCCTTTTAAAAATTGTTAATATGCTCGTTCCATGCTTTCCTCGTCCATCTTCGGCTTCTTTTTCCATTCATTCACACTGCTTCTATACAACAAATGTTGTGTTAACTTATTAGCTGAATCGAATAAAGTTCAATAAATGTGCAATAATCGTAATGAAAAGTATTCTAGTTACATTGAAATTAATGTTATTTGCGTGTCGGCAGCAAGTGATTTGCTTTATTGCACTACTTTCTGTTAAACTATTATATTTGCTGGATGGGTTGCACTCGGGTAGATTATCTTCGTTGAAGCATCTTGTGATATACGACATTTTTTGTTTTGTTGTCAGGTGCGAGAACGAACACAGCGGATGGTTTGCGGACACGTAAACACACTACGTATAATTGACCGTGAGAAAAACATTCATTTTCTAGATTCAGGCCACAAACACCTAAGGATTGACCTTCTGATTTCGTCACCTGAGAGTAAGAGGGTTCCAACTAACAAAATTTCACATTTGGCTTTTTTTCATGAAAAGGGTTCTTACTAACCGTATCTATACGTACAATTAAAAAAAACATGTAATAGTATCGTCATTTTGATGTTACGAAAAGAATCAAGTTCCATCTAACCATTCAAAATACACGATTCACTGAAGAAGGATTCATTTTAACTTAGAACATTATTATTCCAACTGTTGCCAGACAAAATTTACACGTTTCTCTCGGTAAAAAAATCTCTGGAAATTGGAATAAAACCCTTTTATTCCAAGATACACACCCGAAACCAACAAAACTTTGACTTCATTTTTCTTAGCTTTTTACTTTTGTCAGTTGGAACCTTCTTACTCTCAGCGCCACAGAGTCGATGATTTGAGGCAAGCGTTTATTTCATATCATCAAAAAAGCCGCTCCATATAAAAGGTATGAGAAAATGAATTTTCTTTATAATTTTTTTTTCGTGATTTTTCCCGATGTTGTAATAGTTATTCTGCTATTCGAGACGGAGACAAATAGCTATTTTTTTAACAATCTCTGCGTTTCAATAACCAATTTTAATTCGTCAACACTGATTCTATGGTAACAGTTTTATAGTTTGGACATACGAATCAAATTAGTTTATAATTTGATTACTAAATGACTAACCATGGTGACTGAGGTGACTTTGAAGATAGGCGGCTGAAGTGGCGATGGGCTGGCCGTAATTATCGGAGAACCGAGAGCGGATGGGTCTGGGGTGGAGGCAGCTCATAGGATTCCGTTGAGTTGGGTGTCCCCCTGCCCGATGGACTGGCGATATTGTAAGAATTGCTGGACGTGGGTATTAAAGAGTGATGATGAATAGGAGGCAGTGGCGTGCTTTTGGAGAGGTCTACATTCAGCATTGGACGACAGACGTCTGATAAATAAGCATGTTTTTTAATCCACGTTGGATGTTATGACTCTTGATGTGAGTGTATTTAGAGTAGAAATAAAAATTCTATCCTATTGGTTTACCCCATTTGAGGAATCTGCATTGCTAAGTGAGTGGATTTCACAGTTGCTGTTCATTTATGCACTTTATACAAATACAGTTTCTACAAAACGAAATCGTGTTTTATCACCGCCCAGAAACCGCAAAACAATCAGTTTTTGTTCAGATACGTTAAAAAATATTAAGTTATTATAATACAGGAAATACTATAAAAAGTTAAGAATCTTCAATCCCTTCTCAGTTATTCTAGGAACTTCGTTCACCTACGTACATCAAAATATTGCTATAAGCATAACAATGGGTTCATTAAAATTTCTTACATTGTTAATAATCGTACAAACCTTCGTATTCGCTAAGTGCTACAGTGTTGTTAAGCGATTTCCGGTTACGAATTTAAATTCGGAAGAGGGCGAATTGGCGCCAAGTTTTCCGGAAGTTGTCAAACCGGAAGACGCCTTTAAAGGTGTATATTCTGAATGTGTTTTGTATCTATCGTATACTTGTATTCAAAAGAGAACTTTGAAATATCTAAAAGGATTAAATAAGATGGATGAAATTCCCATCTTGGGGAAGTATCTAGGATTCGGTAAGTTTTTTAAATAATATTTGTTTTATTAATTAGCAGATAATTATCAATAATATTGCTTTCCTCGGATGTGAATCAAATGCGAGAGTTTCGTTCAAAACAATTAACGCCACACTCTCTACGCTGAGATACTATTCTAGGTTTCTCCACATTCACAGATCGCCTCGCGTTGATTTACATAACTGATGTGTAGGTGGTGATCAGCTTATATTTATTTTTGATACGTGTTGAAGTATAGTTTATACAGAATATTAACTCCAATCACTTACTTACACGCATAAATTGAAAAACATAATATTAGTTGTGTTAGTCAGTAATTCTAATAAAACCAGACAAAAAATCAATTTTAATTGACATAGGGTAATAATAATGTATTTTGTTGTTGAATATTAAGCATACGTTAGCGTTTTTAAGATAATCAAATGATTTTACTGAAATCTCTTGGTGGAAGTTCATTTTAAATAATAATTAAATAAAACGATGTTTTTTAACTACTTCCACTTTTGTCTTATTTCGACAGCGACCGGTTTTGCCAGGCTCGCTGGCACCAGTCAGTCGATGCCAGCGAGCCTGGCGAAACCGGCCGCTGTCGAAATAAAGACAAAAGTGGAAGTAGTTAAAAAACATCGTTTTATTTAATTATTATTTAAGTATACGTGTTAAATATTAATCCAGTCAGAGTAAACAAATTTAATTAAATGATAATATAATATAAATAAGTAAGAATTTCTTGTAATAAGTATCAAAAATTATGTTACAATTAATGCAAATGATTGTTTATATAATATAATGATCCCTTAGTGAATTTCTTAAAATCGTATGAATGCAACAATTTAAAGTGTACGTTTTGATAATACAAATGTATGTATTCAATTGTATTAGTATATATTTTATTTCAAAAAAAGACTTCCACAGAAGTTTTTAATAATAATATAAAAAAAAAGTATTCGTTACAAAATATGATTATATAATTAATTATTAGATAATAAGATTTAATTGTCCAAAATACAGTAAGGAACAAACTTTATTTCAGCAAAAATACATGACAGCTACGAGTCATTACCTTCTCATAGTGTAACAGAAGATTCCGAAAATATTTCACAATCATTATCTGAAATGATCGATGGAAAAATTGACGACTTCTTCACGAACCATGTCCTTAGAGTGAGATATGGAAACAGATCAAAGGAAGATATAGACATTGGAAGGATGCTAGACATAGCCGAAGGAAGAAAGAAAAACAAAGGAGATAGCGGTGGAGGAGATGGAGGGAAAAAGAAAATGATGATGATGGGTATGATGATGATGAAGATGAAACTAATGATGGTTAGTAATCAATCTGATTAAAAAAATAATCTTACTATCAAATTATTCATTGTTTCTTAAACAATGGCGTAAAACCCCCTGCTAAATAATTAATACAATTGGAAATCCGTTTTCTAGAAGCTTTATAAAATCGTATTTTATGTTCATCACATATTTTGCCTTACTTAGGCATTATTTAATGTCATTATTTAGATTAGACATTTTTCAATATGCTTACTTTGATTATATATTTGATAACTCCTTAGCAAGGCGAAACATGTAAATCCCATAAAATATAATAAAACTTCTAGAAGACAGACGTTTTCATTAGAACTAATTATTACACAAGTAAAAACTGAACATAAAACATAGAAAGGCACCAATTTATATTTTTTATTTTTTTCGTTGAACAGCTCTTTTGTAATGCGTATAAGGGTATAACTATTATAGTGATTCTCATAAAATTGTGATAGGTAGCAAGGCGTAACATACGAGTATAATCCCTAAAAACAGACGTTTTCATTCGCATTAATGATTTAATATGTTTTTTTATTTACACTGTTCAAAAAACAATAAATTACTTATGAAATATTTATTGTTTCTGAAATAATGATCCAAAACTCCATATTAAATAATTAGTACGAACGAAAACGTCAGTTTTCTAGAAGTTTTATTATATTACATGTGATAATGCCTTAGGAGGGCGAAACATATCATTCCCATAAAATATAAAAAAAATTCTAGAAAACTGACGTTTTCATTTGTATTAATTACTTGTGAAATATTAGGCTCTAAGTATATTTCGTTGATTGTCGTTCACTCTATTTCTTATTGATACGTATTCGAAAATATTTTTAAAATACGATATGTATGTTTTTTTAGATGGTCCCTGCAATGATGGGTATGATGGGAATGATGTCGTTTAAAGGAATGCTTTTTGGTCTGATATCTCTGCTCATATCAAAGGTAATATACTCAAAAGTTATAATATGTTACACTCAAAATATAATAAAACAAATACAGATATAAAATTGTACTACTTAAATGGCAGGGCACAATGGTGTTCTTATACCGAGCCTTACGTATGCAAGTGAAGTATGGAACTGGCAAAAGAAGCATAAAAGTAGAGTTAGTGCAGTAGAAATAAAATCGAAAGATATTGAAATGATATTGAAAGAAGGGCCGGGGCAGGCAACAATGTGAATGGTGCAATTAAAATTTTGTCATCGCAAAAACCTATCCAAAAAGCTTAAATGGCAATGCACAATGATGTTCTTGTACCGAGCCTTACGTATGAAAGTGAAGCATGGAACTGGCAAAAGAAGAATGAAAGAAGAATGAATGCAGTAGAAATGAGATCACTTAGACGAATGTGTAGATACTCTGTGTACGATAGAGTGCCGAATGAAAATATAAGAAGGGAATGCGGTGCGAATGATGGTGTTATGAACAAAATAATGAAAGGATCATTAAGATGGTTTGGAAACATGGAAATAATGAATGAAGAAAGAATGGTAAAAAAGTATATGTTAAGGATGTATAAATATTAAAGGTCGGCCATGTTAGTAGTCATAAAAATCGATGTACGTGTATGACTCTTTGGAAGAAGCTATAGAGGTGTCAGGATAGAGTAGTGTGGCTTTCCATTATCTCTGCCTACTCTTTCGGAGAGACGGCGTGATGGTGCGTTGAATTAGGCTATACTTAATTATTCATTTAAACACTGTAACGACACATTTTGATCGTATGGTTATCTTTTGATTCAGGTGTTGCTGATTCTAAAGTTGATGGGATCTGGGGGTGGCAAGATGGGAGCAGGGGGAGGGGCCCACGGTGGAGGAGATGCTGTAAGTTCTAATTGAATATATGTATGTTTAACACTGATATTATCTAAAATACATTTCAAAATTACGTATTCTTTATAATTTTCAGCCTGTTTGGATGCCGGCTGGAGGAGGTGGCTGGAATGCTGGAGGTTTGTTCATTTTATTAATGAGTTAAATGAGTTCCATAAATGCTTCTTTGGTATATATCGAACAATGGCTGATCTAATATCTGTCGGATCGTTCAGCTGTGCAGCGTGCAGGAAAAAAAATACTCATTTTTCAATATCTAATCTGGTGTGGCATAAGACCCTGTACTAGAATATATTTTATTAATCATGTTTACGAATGACGTCGCCGAAATAATCAAATCAAATCAGTTTATTAACTCAAAAGACATTACAAACAGCATTAATGTGTAAGGCATCTATTGAGTACAGGTAAGATATTATACACATACAACATAATACCAGGAACGCGTTAGTGATGGTTCAACATTAGGAAGACAAGATACTTTCCAAAGTCAAGAGTATTTGTCCCCTGAACGTACTTTCACTAACATGAAAGACGTCGATCTCCGAGGGGACTGCGTTCAGCAGACTAATTGATCTTCCCACCGGTGTCACCAGAGGCAGATTGGTTCTGGCGGCCGGTAGGTAAAACAATCTGTGCTGTCGCTGTCGGAGATATCTATCGGGGACAAAAAGACTAACATCCTCCAGTACGGCCGAGTTTTCGAAGTATCCCCTAATTAATCTAAAGAAATGGGTTATTAGATGTCCATCTCTTCGAAGCTGTAAAGAATTGGTTCCGAACATTTCCAAAAGAAATGCCGTGGGATAGAGCCACGGATAACTACCACACTCCCTCATGTAGAGATATTATTGTTCAAGAAATAATATATATTTTGTGTTAATGTTAGTATTTATGGTTTTGTTTTATTATACATACTTACAGGGGGATCCGGTGACAGCGGTGGAGGCGGAGGGTCAGGGGGAGGTGGCGGTGGGTACAACGCTAACGGTGACTGGCAGAGTCGAGCCGGTTGGGAGGTTCTCAGAAATGCCAACGCTCTACAAGCCAGAGGCCTCAACGACTTCAAAGTTACAACCATTCCAACAAGAGACCTAGAATCCGCGACATCAGAATATAATTTAACATATAAAACAGACATTCAAGAAGAAACCAAAAAACATGACAATGACGAATTAGAATCTCAAAATCTGACGTCGACAAAAAGAAAAAGATCTATAGATGATGAAAAAGTGTTTTTAAAGCGTATAAAATCTGCAAAATTGAACACAACAACATCTGATGATATTGTTCATAATTTAAATATAGAATTTAAAGATTCTAATCATGTAATAAAAGGAAATGACAAAAGAATAAAACGCGAAATAAATGTGAAACAAAACAGTAAACAAGAACAAAATGATCGGAAGAGATATGATTCATATCATATTAACAAAAATCCTAAGAGAGCTATTGATAAATCACACCAGACTCAATATATGCACAAGAATACAGACACAGAGAAACACCTTTTAAATCTAAATAATCCAGATTTTAATACTGCAAGCATGGAAAATAAATGGCCTAACAACGTTTTAAAACGAAATGTTTTTACGAAACAAAACAATGTTCCATTGATTTCGAATGGTTTGAAGAAACATAAACAAAATCGTGTTGAACCCTTTAACTCACTAACACCAGCTTTAACAAGAGTAAATCGAGTTGAAATGAAAGCTAATGGAAACTTCATACCTACTCTTAGCGTGCGATCGCCTAGAAATTCAATTAGGAAGTTAAACAACGGTGACACTAATGAGAACGATGATTTTTATGAACATGATTTTAGTAATGACTTTGATAACGAAATAGATGATAATGATGAAAACGACGTCGATGAACACAACGAAAATTACAATGATTACGTACCGACTTTAGATCACGTTACAATGGATATTGAAACTGATGAATTCGATGAAACTGATGATGAAAAGAAACATACTGTTAACAAGGTTATGAAAAAAATAAAGAAAAAAAATAAGAAAGGACACAAGAAACCTCAAGCGGATGACGACGAATGGGATGACGACGATTCAGAAACGATTGGACCTTATCTCAAAGGAATAGATGAAGTGCTAGAAGAAAACCAGTGGGACTGACTATTGCGGGTGTTTGGTGTGGACCAACTGTGCACTTTGATAGAAGACAATGTTGGTTCAACTTATTTGTTCTTATTTTAAAAGTGACAAGTGTTCAAATTTTTTTTTTCTGTAGTGTTATTTTGTCATTGAAGTATGTTTTTTTTTTCACGAATTAATCATATAAACTTTTACATAAAATATAGCAAATAATCCTAAAAATTAGAGAAATTAGAAAATTTAGAAAAATGTAAACTAAATGTTATAAATAACCAAATTCCTTCTTATTCCCCATAAGTATATAGTACATTAAAACTTTTCCCCTGTACAATCTTGCTAAAAAATAATAATACTACCATCAACTTTTGTCACCTTTCCTATTAATGTAATTTATGTACTTCCAGTTATTGCATTTATATCGTTTTTAATTTATTGTGTTTCATCGTTTTTGACTCTATACTATGTGTAATTGTTCCTTCTAATTACTGTTTTATTATTATTATTATTATTATATTATTGTTATATTTTCCACCATTAATATTTTCTCCTATAAATAGTAACTAACCGTTCTTTTAATTAAAATATTTAGGTACCTAACCCAATTTCAGCAAGAACTTCAAAATTATATTTAAAAAAATCGCAAAACTTTGACATTTGATATATTATTGAGATTATATTAGTTTAAAATGTTAAGGTATCATAGTGTTTCGGCCAAAACAATGGACTATTTTAATCACTTTCCAAGATTAACACATTTCTTTAAATATGTATTATGTAATATCCTATCATGCCTTTTCGCCATTTTTTATTATTGAAATATGTTAATATAATATATTTTCTTTCTTTCATTTTATACTTCTATCTTTCTTATTTTCTCAGAATTATATTGCATTATACATTCTCTATCAGTATTATATATTTATTGTAAGTTCTTATTCGTATTTATTATTTTAAAACGTATCTTCTATTAATGTATGAATGCATTATTTAATGCCACATATTTTCTATGAATTCTAAAAAAAAAACATCTAACATAGAATTCAAGAAAAATATTTTATTTCATATATTATATATATGATAATATATTTTACAAAATACTCGTACATTTACATATGTACTTTTTCTCAGTTTGTTTTGAAGGTTTTATACCTTCAACATCGAGAGGATATATAACATTTAATATCGTTCTCCCAATTATGAAGGTATAAAACCTTCGAAATATGTCGAGAATATTAATCTCCAATCGGGAAAAACATTGTTTTAATTAATAATAAAATGGAATTCCACAATGTTAAACGCATTAGGTTCATCAAAAATTGTAACACTTTATTTTAAATTATTTAAATAGCTGATAGAACGCTTGGCTTTCAAACTAGCGGACATTGGTTCGATCCTGGATAGGAAAGTCTTTTAAAACTCAAGCGATTTACTTATTTATTAATCCAAAACATATTGTTTTAATTATTTATTATTAAATTTAAGTTAGATTTTAATTCTTATGTAGTTTTATATTTTTTATATTTATGTTTAAGTATTTGTTGGTACATTCTATTAATTTATGTTAAATCCTCATAGTCTGAAATGATGTAATCTTTACTTTAAATTTTCATTCTTACTTCACTTGCATTTTAAGTTTTCACCAATTGATATTACCCGAATAAGGCGAAACGTATTTACTTCACAAAACTATATATTTTGTCATAACTTATTTTGCTTGTAGAATACAATGCTAAAATTTTAACTCAATAAAAAAATTCGAATACATAATCTTTTATTGTGAATTTTAAATAATATGCCGTTATTGCATACCCAATACGATTATGTTTCAACATTCCTTTTTATCCACCAATCATCAGAGAAACATTGTAATATAAAATCTATACATAACAACAAACTGATATTTTTTTATAGACCAGCCCAATAAAAAAACCAGCTCTTGACCCAATACAGAACATCGCTACAGGTCTAAGACTTTTAACGTGAAAAATCTACCGTAATCATGACATGCAAATTTACATATTAACATTTATATAATATGTCATAACTATTTGTCTCTTGTGATAAAATAAATTAAAGAATATTCCGACTACATTATAAAAACTTTCGCGAGATTGTTAAGCCTTTTGTTATATCTGATTTTTAAAAATTTGCAAGTTTTATTTCCGGTGGTGGTCTAGGGCAGTATTCCCTACCCTTTTTACTCCTGTGGACCGGTAAAAAAGGGAAAAAAATCGCGGACCTCTAATACAGAAATAAAAATGGTTTTTATGTAATATTTTTTTTATATTACGAGTATATTCACCCTTTACATCGATTTGGTTCGCGCTGTAATGATGTAAAGAGTTTTTTCAACAAAATAATAATAATAATAATAATATTGAAATAAAAAAAGTGAAGGCTGGAGAGTACGGCATAATGACGAGCTGTACCATATTTACAAAGCTCCCAGTCTCTCCACACAGATCAGACTGAATAGACTGAGATGGGCCGGTCACGTGTAGAGGATGCCGTCATCGCGAACCCCAAAAAGATTGCTGGAGTGGCACCCAGGTGATAGAAGACTAATTGGATGACCAAGGCTGCGATGGGAGGATGAAGTCGGGAGAGATGGGGCAAGATTGTTACGAGTGTCAGATTGGAGGGTCAAAGCGGAGGACAGGAGGAGTTGGAGGCGAAGAATACTGGAGGCTATGGGCTTTAGGGCCATCGAAGAAGAAGAAGATTAAAATAAAAACACTGTTTTTTTTTCAACAAACTAATACGAAACCTACTGTTGCATCTTTGCTGATAATCGTATATTGGATATTCTTGGCTGCAGTGCTGTCTCTGACTTACAAAGTGCTCCATTCACGTCCATTACATTCCTTTGTTCCGATTTCTATAAGAACATGGACTTTAATATTTTTTGCATAAACAATCCTTTCAATATTTTTGAATGCCGAATTTCTTGAGTAATAATGGCCTAGCCTCACCACTGAGAGATATTTGCATGGAGGTAGATAAAATTGAGCCAGTCAGAGAGTTCACTTATCTCAGTACGGTCATGACGGAAGCCAACGATATGCACGTGGAATTGGAACACAGAGTTCAAAAAGGCCTACGAGCTGCAGCCTCCTTGCGAACGTTCTTAAAGTCCAAGCTTCTATCCAGAAACACCAAGCCAATAGTGACATATGGTTTTGAGTCGTGGACAGTGACTCTAAAAGAATAACAAAAAATCTACTGGTTTGAGACCCAGAACCGGTGTTGCAGCGGGAACTTGGAGCCATAGGAACAACCAAGAGATCCGAATGATGACCCAACAGCCCCTTATAACGAGCACCGTGAGAGCCGGTCGCCTAGCATGGATTGGGCACATATGCCGAGCCGAAGAGACCAGAGCAATCAAGACCCTGTACGCGTCTAGACCGACTGAAGTAAGACCTCTAGGAAGGCGCCTAATGGACAATGTTCTGGCTGATCTGGCTAGGTTGGGCGAATCGGACTGCTGGGAGAAAAAGGCGCATGATCGAGAAGCTTGGCGAAAATTCATCAAGGCTAAAACTCTTCAAGAGTTGTATGGCCATAGGAAGTAAGTAAGCAAGAATTGGTCCGGTGAAAAGTCTCTGCGACCGGGACACCGACCACCAATTGGGAAACACAAGTCTAGGGGACAGAACTTGGGTACAACCCTGGATACGACCCGATTCATTTTCACAATAACGAGCTATTTCTACTCAAAATATTAATGTTTTAGTAATTGAAATTTCTTGAGAGAAGTTTATATTAAACTCTTGACCAGTCAGTCGATGCCAGCTAGCCTGGCAAAACTAGTAGCTGACAAAATAAAGATAAAAGTGGAAGTAGTTATTAAAAAAACATCGTTTTCTTTCATTATTTCATCCGTTGAATGATCCATCAAGAGATTTCAATAAAATCATTATAATTTCTCTAATGATGATATCTGGCATTCCTACATACCTTCAGATTTATTAAATAAGCACTGAAGGGAATGTATTCAAATTTATTCATATATGGAGTGTCATTTTAATCATGAAAGATGCATGTTGAGAATACGATAGTACACACCCTAACCTACATTTCGACTTAATTGAGTGGCCCCATAAGTAAATCCGTAAACAGTCGCGTGAAAATGAAAGAGACAGACATGTCCATCAAATACGAGTATATTGTATTATATTATTTTTGACGATTAAGCTACATGATGATATAGCGAATTTTATATAAAAATCATATTGCATGGTGGTATTGTACTGCCATGAATATATAGAAGTTTTTTATCAATTTCTTTTAAATGATAATAAAATGTAATCATCCATGTAACCATCTTCTCTTCTTCTTCTTCCTCAGCCTATTCCCGTCCACTCCTGGACAAAGGCCTCCTCCCTTCGCTTCCATGTCACTCTGTCCTGTGCACACTGCATCCAGGTTATTCCTACGTGTCTGTTCAGATCACCCTTCCACCGTAGTTGCGGTCGCCCTATACTTCTCTTCGCCGTCCACGGTCTCCAAGTCAGCAGTCTTCTTGTCCACTTTTGATCTGAGCTTCTGACTACGTGACCTGCCCATTGCCATTTTAGAGTGGATGATGTCGGTGACCTTTGTTTTTTCTATCACCATATCGTTTCTGACTATCTCTCTCTCTTAGGCTTATTCCTAACATGGCTCTTTCTATGTCTCTTTGGGTCACTCGTAGTTTCTCGGCACTTTGTTTGGACAATGTTACAGTTTCAAGACCATAAGTACCAACTGGCAGAACGCAGGCTTCATAGACTATTCGTTTCTGGTTGATCAGTATTTTCCGGTTTTTAAGGATGTAACTCATGTTTCCGAAAACTGCCCAGCTTAGTCCAATTTTTATTTTTAGCTCTGCTGTTTGGTTTTTTTTTTTTTTTTTTAAATACTCCTTAACAAGTGCCTAGAACAGGAGGCCATACCCGAAAAGTGGAGAAACGCTGAAGTTATATTATTGCATAAAAAAGGGGACCCAGAGAACCTAGAAAACTACCGACCAATAAGTCTGTTATCCCACCTATACAAACTTCTTACTAAAATTATGACGAACCGTTTAACACCTAAACTAGATTTTTACCAACCAATAGAACAAGCTGGTTTTAGAAAAGGGTTTGGAACCACAGACCACATCCAAACTCTACGATTGCTAATTGAGAAAGTCACAGAATATAATATTAAAATTCATCTTGCATTCATTGACTACAAAAAACGACCTTCGTGGCAGAGTGGTAAGAGCTCTGATTCCCATTCCGAAGGTTCTGGGTTCGATTCCCGGCGATGGCAGTGTGATTGTCACATTGTCTTTGGTCTGGCGTAGTATTCACGTGACAATAAAATGGCGATAGATTGGCTACCTGTCACATGTCACGAGAATCAATATATCAGCTTAAAAAAAAAAAATGTATACTGTAATTGGGTTCAAGCAACCTGTTGTATACGTAAAAAAAAAAAAAAAAAAAAAAAAAAAAAAAAAAAAAAAAAAAAAAAAAAAAAAAAAAAGCCTTTGACTCTGTAGAACAGTGGGGAATAATAAATGCGCTAAATGAAGCAAGAATTGACTCCAGATACTCAAGGCTGATCAAATTTATCTATGACCACGCTACAATGGATGTAAGGATTGACGAGGACACAAAAACGGGGAAAATCAATATCAAGAGAGGTGTAAGACAAGGCGATACCATCTCACCTAAACTTTTTACGTTAGTTCTAGAAAGTATCTTTAAAACATTAAACTGGGAACATAAAGGGATAAAAATAAACGGAACATATCTGAGTCACCTCCGCTTCGCAGATGACATAGTACTCATCAGTGATGATCTGGAAGAACTTCATACCATGATAAAAGAGCTCCACGATGCCTCCCTGAAAGTTGGTCTACAGATGAACATAAATAAAACCAAAATCATGAGTCCATCCAACAGCAGTATCACAATCGATGATAAGAAAATTGAACCTGTTGAAGAGTATATTTATCTTGGACATAAGATCAAATTAGGGAAAGAAAATCAGACAGCGGAAGTACCCAGAAGAATTGGACTAGGTTGGGCAGCCTTTGGGAAACTCAATCATATCCTTAAAAACAAGGATATTCCCATGAATTTAAAAAGAAAAGTGTTTGAAACATGTATCCTCCCTGTGCTTACATATGGTCTGGAAACTATCACCTTAACTGCGAGGACCATATATAAATTAAAATGTACACAGCGATCTATGGAGAGACAAATGTTAGGCATAAGTCTGAGAGATAGAATCAGAAATGAAGAAATCAGACGCCGGACAAAGGTTGTCGACGTGGTGGATCGTATTGCCAGGCTAAAGTGGCAATGGGCAGGTCATGTTGCCAGACAGGGAACAGACAGATGGGCACCCAGAGTCCTAGGATGGAGACCATGGGACATGAAAAGAGGAATAGGCCGGCCTCAGAAACGTTGGGCCGATGATATTGTCCCTGTCGCGGGTAGCAGGTGGATAAGAGAAGCCCAAAGAAGAGAAAAATGGAAGAAATTAGAAGAGGCCTACATCCAGCAGTGGAGAGACGGCTGAAGAAGAAGAAGAAGAAGAAGTTTGGTTATATCGGCCCAATCGAATACCATGTTACCATCCATGTTATACAATCCATGTTACAATCCATCTTACTATCCATGTTACCATCCATGTTACCATCCATGTACTATCCATGTAACCATCCATGTATCAATCGGGTAGTGGACTAAGGGACAGAACGCTTGGCTCCTGGACCATGGGACTTGAGTTTTAGCTTGGACACAACTTGATTCCTTCATTATAATAATGAGTTACTAGTATTTTCAGCGCATATTGAATTTAAATCATTTGCATCAAACTATAAAATAATATATTTTATAATTAACAAATACGAGTTTAATGGATAGATGGCGTTTACTTATTTAAAAAAAACTCCTGTTGTTCAATTAATTGTTTAATCTGTTCGCAAATCTATGGATGGTTTTTAATATGATAAAATTGCATGCAAATTATAACAAAGTCCGTATTGTTAATTATTTTTTCACGGGGAAAAGCGTAATAATTGAATAATTAATTAATTTTCAAATGCCAATGCAAAAAATCAACATACCCGTCTTCTTTGACGAGTTTTATAAATTACAACATGAACGTGGTAATAGAAAACATTAACAAAGCGCATGTTTTTAAGACAACCTTGAAATCTAATTTTAAAAATATTACGTGTGATCAAATTGATGACCGAATTAAATTGGGAATTGCATATTATTCCTTTATATAATGCACGTGTTATAAATAAGTTATGAATACGAATGTGCTTTGCATATTGATCAATACAAAAACGCTTGACTCCTGATCAAGCAGCCGTAGTTTCAAATCTCGGAATAATATGAAGCATTTATTTATTGTTTCTTGAACAATGATGTAAAACTCCATATTAAATAATTATTACGCATGAAAACGTCAGTTTTCTAGAAGTCTTATTATAGTTTATGAGAATGACATGTTTCGCCCTTCTAAGGCATTATCAAAAAGACATTTGATAGTGCCTCTTCAAATCTCGGAATAATATGAATCACTTATTTATTGTTTCTTGAACAATGATGTAAAACTCCATATTAAATAATTAATACGGCTGATAACGTCAGTTTTCTAGAAGTTTTATTATATTTTATGAGAATGACATGTTTCGCCCTTCTACGGCATTATCAAAAAGATAGTTAATAATGCCTTAGAAAGACGAAACATGTCATTCCCATAAAATACAGGTACAATAAAACTTCTAGAAAACTGACGTTTTCATTCGTATTAATTATGAAGCACTTAATTTGTGGTGTGGCATTATTAAAAACAATTTAAAACACTTTTATTTTGTTTTTAAACCACTTTATTTTGTTTATCGAACCAACCGGTTTCGCTCCCGCCGGACTTCGTCAAGGTTAAAATCATTCATTTTTGTAAAATAAACGCGAATGGAGCGAAACCGGTTGGTTTGATAAATCAAAATAAAGTGGTGTTTTTACACACAATAAAATAATTTTAAATTATTGAGTACTAAAGATTAAATTAAAAATGCCTGACCTTCTTCTTCTTCTTTTTTGATGTCGCTTCAGGCAAAATCGAGCGTTGGCATCTTTCAACTTCTTACTCCAACTCCTGACGTCAACTACCGACTTCCAATTTGTAATGTTTTGAAGCTGTGCCGCACCTTTCTTCACCTCAGTCTGGGTCTTCCAAATCTACCCCCAATAAAAAAAAACATTAAACAACATTTTCTACTATTTTTGCCCCTAGCTTCCTCTTCGTGTAAAAATACAATACCAGGAATCAACATATGAAAGAGTTATCATCACAATGGAATTACGTATTTGAAAAAATGACAATCAGAAATTTATAAATCATAATTATATTTTATAAATAAAAAAAGTCACGTTCGTGTTGTTGTTCTTCTTCTTCAGGTGCCCTGTCGGGTCCCCCCAACGTCGGCGATCACCTCGGCGAACCTGTTCCTGTCCTGCGCCGCTCGGAACAGCTCCTCTACACTTCTGATGCAGGTCTACTCCCTCACGTTTCGCAACCAGGACATCTGTCTCCTATCGGGCCCTCGGCGTCCCTCAATTTCCCCCTCCAATATCAGTTGGAGAAGGTGGTACTTTTCCCCACGCAGTATATGACCCAGATGTGAAATCTTCCGAACCTTGATAGTTGATAACAGTTACCTGTCAACTCTAGTTCGCCTCAGAACTTCGGTATTGGTAACCATGTCTGTCCAGGGAATTCTGAGCATTCGGCGATAGAGCCACATTTCAAATGCTTCGAATCTGTTCACTGAGTTGACTTTTAAGGTCTACGTTTCACATCCATACAATAAAACAGATCACACATAGCATTTGATCATTCTCTGGCGGAGTTTCAAGTTTATGTTATCATTGCAAAAGAGTGATTTCATTTTATTAAATGTTGTTGTATTTTTATATTGTTATATCTTTTATTTTTATATTATTTCCAATCTATAATATATTCTGGAAGAAATTTCACATGCACGTTCTCTTACCCTTTTTGTAACTGCATATTTATTTTTTATTATTTTTTAACATATACTAGTTACGGCAGTATTCTTAAGGACTTGCCTGCGAATTAGTATTCTTAAATGGGCAATTACAATCGCGATGGGCGCCTAACTAGTACACGCCGGTCAGGGAACAGTTATAGAACCAGTGGCTCAACGAACCCCAACGCAATAACTATTCGACTTTTAAACACGTATCATGATAAATATTTTAAAATCACCTAAACTATAATATCAAATAACAATATTCCTTATTATAATTACAATTATTATTATTAAAATCAGACATTAATAAATCACAGAATAGGAAAAATCAAAAAAATGAAAGCAGGATAAACGCCGTAGAAATGAGATCACTAAGAAGAATATGCGGGAAAACGTTGTATGATAGAATACCGAACGATGAAGTAAGAGAGAAATGTAAGGCAGATTAAAAAAGGATCCCTGAGATGGTTTGGACATATGGAACGAATGGATGAGAGTAGAATGGTTAAAAGGTTGTACACAAGCAGCGTGAGTGGAAAAAAAAGCCGAGGACGACCGAGGAAAACATGGCATGACCAAATTAATCAATTACTAAAAGGAGGCCATATTCGAAATCGGAATTATCGACGTCCCAGGTCATATGTCGTCCAAGAATCAGTTATTTTTTTGTGTATTCAACTTCTTATCGCCCGTTTTTTCCCACACTCAACCACTACCTCTTGGATACGGCCGACATCGTACAACACGGTGCATCTTTGTCGTACATGACGCATGCGGCAGGCAACACGGTGAGACAAGTGGCACGCGTCATTGATGATTATTACATGTCGCAATGTGTTGCTTCGCTTGTTGCCTCAGTGGAAACGTACCATAAACTTGAAATGTTGAAAATTCTAATATTCCTCTATTATATAGAAAATATTTCTCCTCTATTATATAGAAGAGACCGTGGAGGGCGAAGAGAAGTGCAGGGCGACCGCAACTACGGTGGAAGGATGATCTGAACAGACACGTCGGAATAACCTGGATGCAGTCTGCACAGAACAGAGTGACATGGAAGCGAATGGAGGAGGCCTTTGTCCAGGAGTGGACGGGAATAGGCTGAGGAAGAAGAAGAAGAAGAAGAAGATAGAAAAGATTAAATATTTTACTGGAATGCAAAAATTATAGAAGACCGCCTTAATACCACTAAATTCTTTCATTATTTTAAATAAGTTGAAAAAATATATACTCCCGTTTAGATGGGGGGCCAAACATTTGACACGCCTCTAACAAAACATCCTCCAACTTATTTGAATTCATTCGGGTTTGCTAGCTAGTCTCATTTCACTCGGCTATGTCAAAGGAGCGATCGAATTTCGCTGATTAATACATCCAAATATCTATGATACACAACCATAGATAAAATAATTGATTGCCCGTGAACTGACAGTTAAGATTGTATTTTTTTTAATTGCCACACCGATAAATAGGCCGAAGAAGGTAAGTTCTAATCTGGAACATGTGAATGTGATTTGAAAATGAAAGTACCTACCTAAGTGGTAGGAAGTTTTTTGTTGTAGAGATAAATGAGTGAGCATGTTCTGATTTTAAAGTGATAAATTGTGATTTTTTTTAACCCTTTCCGTAATTTGGTGCGTGTTTGAATTTTTTGTATTGATCCTAATGTATTTTCTTATGTGATTAGTGTTCTTTTTTTAAAGGAATGTTTAAGCGTAACCTTAATGCGTTAATTTTATGCTTTAAGTATGTTTATTTTTATAATTTGATTTATATGTTATAAATGTTCATGAAGTTTTAAACAAAACGAATAATAATTTTCATTGCAAGAATCGTTTAACAAGAGACTTATAATAATAATAATAAAATCACGTATATTTTTTTATTTATCTAAGATGGCATTAATGATATTTTAATAGATCGAAGCCATAAAAATAAAGGTTAAAACGAATAAACGGACACTTAAATATTACCCTTGTAATATGTATATACAACAGGTTGTTTGAACCTAATTACTGTAAACAACTTATTTTTTTAGCTATTATATTGATTCTCGTTACATGTGATAGGTAGCCAATCTATCGCCATTTTATTGTCACGTGAATTCTACACCAGTATATATTGAGATATAATAATAATAATAATAATAATAATAATATGCTAACTTTTAAAGCGCCGTTTTTGTGATGTAATTACCTCAAGGGCGCATTAAGACGTGTTTTAAATCTAAAAATCTAAATGTGACCGCTTAAAAAACGATCGGTTTAAAAGTATAGTAGAACAAAGTATAAATGTTTAAATTGGGTATGAAATATGAAAAAGATGGGTTTTCAATTTAGATCTGAAATCTGTCGGATCATTTATGCATCCGAGTTGTGAAGGGAGATTGTTCCAAGCTGATGGACCGGCTACCGCGAACGCTCGATCCCCGAAATTCGTACTGGGGCAACGCTTCGGCTCAACTAATCTTCTACTCGTATATCTAACGAAATAATTCATCTTCGTCTTACCAACCTCTACTTTATTTTACCTGGCTTTAAAATATAATTATAATGTAAACGCGATTGTTTTGTTGGTTTTACAGATATTTTTATTTATTTAAAAAATATGTATAAATATACCTATATATATTTTAGTGACAAACTGTTTTCACTTTGCGAGAGCATTCTCAAACCGTTATTTTCAACAACAAAAAACCCGCAAGGCGAATAAAATTTGTAACTAAATAGTCCATTGTTTTGGCCGAAACACTATGATTCCTTAACATTTTAAACTGTTAAGGAATAAACTTTGTTTTTTGTTTAAAAAAATATTTAAATTGACATAGGAACAAATACACATAAAGATTCGAAAAATCACGAAAATTTGACATTTGATATATTATTGTAACACCTGATGATGTCAACATAGGTTGATGAATCAGCTGTCGCGTAAAATAAAATACAATTGTGATACAAAAAACAAAGTTTATTCGTTAATAGTTTTAAATTTGTAACTATTATTAACATTTTTTTATAAATAAGAATCTATGTAAAAACCAACAAAAAAATCACTTTTAAATTATAATTTATAATGGAATTTAAATATATATATATATTACAACCATCTATTAGTTCCTGACATTTGCTGTCACTCTGAAAAAAAATTATTTACTATTTACTGGCTAATAAAAATACGGTTTTTTAAATATTTTATTTTGAATTGATTTAACTATTATAATTATTCGCACCGTCGATAATAAGACTTAATTAATTCGTCGAAAATAAAACAATTAAATTAATTGGTAGTAACGTGTTTTGTTTCTAGGTACATGAAACTATGGAAATGTTAAAATGGCGAGTATTTCAAATATCGGCGGTAATTGTCATTATGAAGGAGCATCTGCACGCCAGAATACTAAGCTCCAAGCAACCTGTTAATTTTATTGTACCAGTGCCATCTGTCGGTGAGTTTTACAGTAAAACTAATATATTACAGAAAACCACAACCCTGATTGATAAAATGTATATAAAAACATTCATAGATGGCGCTACAATTTAGTTTTAAAGCTTTAACATTCATAAGGGGAAACATAAGTGTTTTTTCTTTGCATACCAGATGTAATCAAGACTATTTGGTGAATTTTATTTTTATGATAAGAATTTATTCAAATTAACACAGCACTAAATTTCAGCACAAATAAGTTCTAAGACATTAGAATACCTTCAAGATTCTAGTCAAGACCCAGAAGTACGCCCAGGATTATTTGAAGGGGATATAGCATTAGATGAAAAAGTAAGTTCGCGTGAAAAATTCTTACTAATCTAGCTTACTGTAACATACAACTGTTTATTTTTATCCTTCTAAATGAAATGGGTTCAAACGTATTATTAATTTAATATTAATGCTATTTTCCAGGCTTACGAAGACTGGAAAGTTGGACTCAACTGGCATGTATACCCTAATAAGATATGGCAGAATGCCACAGTACCATTCCATATAAGCGAACTGTATGAACCTTCGGATTACATAACAATATATAAAGCTATCAGAATTCTAGGATTCATATCCTGCGTGAAATTTGTCCCATGGGATGGAAGCCAAAAAGACTATTTGCTCATTTGGCCTATCAAGTACCCAGCGGTAATATTAGTTTAAGAAATCTGATGTTTTTATTGAGTACAGATAAAAAAAACTATTTTGAATTGATGTAATATAACAATAGATCTTCTCGCCAGCAAATACTTAAATTAAAACTAATAATTTCTTCTATATTCGCCATACTTTGTGTTGTAATTGCTTTATTTCTCTTTTTTATTTTTTTATACAGTTTGTTTATACAACACTTACATTAAAAAAATTTAAATTACATAGACATGTTTCGGACAACCAGTCCTTCTTCAGTGATACACATTATAAAAATAAATATTTAAAATATTATAAAATTGTTTACATGATCTGACAGATGGTATAAAGATTTATTTTGGAATGTTTATGCTTTTGTTAAAACAAATATTATGATTAAGATATTATTATGATAAAGTTCTTATTGGGGTTCAGGTAATTACTTACAACAAAGGAAATAAATCAAAGATTGGACTTGACGTTAAATTTATTTGATTAAATTTTAAATTGAATCATAATATTTGTTATAACAAAAGCATAAATGTTCCTTAATAAATCTTTATAACATCTGTCAGATCATTTAAACAATTTTATAATATTTTAAATACGTATCACTTAAGAAGGACTGGTTGTCCGAAACATGTCTATTTAATTAAAAAAAATTAATGTAAGTGTAGTATAAACAAAGTGTATTAAAAAAGAAAGAGATAAATTAAACTAATAAGTTTGTCTCTCGATCCTTGATCCTTATTTATATTAAATAATATGAGATATTAAGAAAATTCCCTAATTTAGTCTTTGTGTATAGATTTCAAAACCTATTGAATGTTTCCTTCTCCTAGTTCCCCTCCTATCGGAGGTTGGACAACATGATGGCTATTTCTACTTGATACAACAGCTCTAAACAGGGATGTAGTGCTGCTACTAAACTACTCCCGAAGTTCTGGCAGGATTTTCTCATAATTTGTCTGAAGTATTCCAAGTTCGCGCGCTTTATGGTCTAAATAATTAAAAATTCAAATAAAGAAAATACAACAACAAACCATCACGCCATTTCACCGCAGGGGTAGGCAGAGAAAATGGACCGCCACACTACTCTATCCTGACATACCTCTCTAGCTTCCTCGACATTCATACAGCGAGTCATACACGCACGTCGATTCTTCCGGCTTCTGACATGACATGACCAACCTTTAAAATTGGATTAATTTAGTTATGCCATGTTTTCCTCGGTCTACCTTGACTTCATACTCCATATACATTGTTAACGTATACTTTTTTAACCATTCTTTCTTCACCCATGCGCTCCATACGTCCGAACCAATGCAGCGATCCTTTCATAATTTTATTCATAATACCTTATTTCACTCTACATACCTTTCTAATATCAGCATTTGAGATTATGTCGTACATCGTTATACCACACATTTGTCTAAGGGACCTCATCTCTACCGCATTTATTCTGCTCTCCTCTTTCTTCTGCCAGTTCCATGCTTCGCTTCCATATCTAAAGAAAATACTTTTGCGAAATACAAATAAACCCAAATTATCAGGTGTATTTCATGTAAATGCTGTGTGAATTCTATCAGTTTATTCTAAATCAATGCTCGGATAAAGCGTACAGATTCAATGATAATATGAAATTAATCTTTCAATTTAAAAACAACAAAGTGTTAATAATAAACTTGAAATGTCTACGATAGAACAGTATTTTGTTTAATGATATATTACAATATTTCCATTCATTTCAGGGGTGTTGGTCATATGTAGGCAAAAAAGGTGGTGCTCAGTATCTTGCTCTACAGCCTCCCAACAAGAACGGACCAAACTGTCTCGGAAACGAAGGTAAAGCGATACATGAGATAATGCACGCTCTCGGAATATTCCACGAACAATCTAGACCGGACAGAGATCATTTTGTTGAAATACACACTGAAAATATAATACCAGGTATACAGAAATTGTATATTCAAACTAAACTAACTAACTAACTAACCATCACGCCGTCTCCCCGAAGGGGTAGGCAGAAAGAATGGACTGCCACACCTTTCTTTCCTGACATATTTCTCTCGCTTCCTCAACATTCATACATCGTGTCATGCACGCGCGTCGATTTCTCTGACTCCTCACATGGCCGACATTCAATATTTGATTTATTTGATCGTGCCACGTTTTCCTCGGTCTTCCTCTATTTCTGGTACCATTTACATCATTAACATATAATTTTTTTACCATTCTTTATTCATTCATTCTTTCCATATGTCCAAACCATCTTAATGATCCTTTCATTATTTTGTTCATGACACCATCATTCGCACCGCATTCACTTCTATATTTTCATTCGGCACTCTATCATACACAGAGTATCCACACATTCTTCTAAGAGATCTCATTTCACCTGCATTTATTCTACTTTCATCCTTCTTTTGCCAGTTCCATGCTTCGCTTCCATACATAAGGGTCGGTAGAAGAACACCATTGTGCACTGCCATTCTAGCTTTTTGGATAGGTTTTTGTTTGCGATGACAACTTTAAGTGCACCATTCACTTTGTTGCCTGCCCCAACCCTTCTTTCAATATCCCTCTCCACTCTCCCATCTCTTGTAAACATACTACCTAAATACACAAAATCAACTACTTGCTCACCAAGTTTTCACCATTCACGATAATGTTGCAGACTGTCATGGTTTCTTCCTTTTCAAAAATCATTACCTTGGACTTATTAACATTCATCATCAGATCATTTCGCATGCATACCTCATACATACAATTCACCAGGACTTGTAGTTCATGCTCGTTGTCAGCAAGTAGAACAGCGTCATCCGCATACAAGAGACAGCTTACTGACACTCCGCTCATTTTGGCACCTACATCCAACCCTTTCAGCTCTTTCATACAATTGTCCATATACAGATTAAATAACTATTTTACATTTTTAATATCATTTTGATCACTATTTCTTAATTTGCAGCTTTCAAAAGGAACTTTGAGAAGCAATTGGAAACCAATGTGGTTACTCCCTTTGAATATGACTTCGACTCTATAATGCATTACGGTATGTACTATTTCTCAAAGGGCAGAGGGAAGCCCACAATAACGCCTAAAATAGCCGGAACTAAAATTGGTCAAAGAGACAATCTGAGTAAAACAGACTGCTTAAAGATAAACGACCTCTACGGATGTTTGAAAGATAAAAAGCAATCTAAAAAATATTATGCTCTCTGTAGAACATTTGGTGTATAGACCTGTGATTTAATAAAAAAAATAGTTAATTTTAACATTCTTCTTCGTGTTAAAAGCATAGAAAACTAGTGGATTATAGCTATGTTCAAAACTTATGTTCAATAGTTATGCTATTTTTTTTTTCATAACATACTGATTTTTAAATAATGAAAATACATACAATAATCTTAGACACTCAGCAAAAATCTAAAAAATATTATGCTCTCTGTAGAACATTTGGTGTATAGACCTGTGATTTAATAAAAAAAATAGTTAATTTTAACATTCTTCTTCGTGTTAAAAGCATAGAAAACTAGTGGATTATAGCTATGTTCAAAACTTATGTTCAATAGTTATGCTATTTTTTTTTTCATAACATACTGATTTTTAAATAATGAAAATACATACAATAATCTTAGACACTCAGCAAAAATAAAAAAATGTTTTGATCTCCCGCAAAATAATCATTCATGAATTGTTTAGATAGTACTCGTATAAATAAAAATTAAAGAGAACTTAAAAAAAATTGTATAAATATATACACATATTCTAAAACTGTACGAGTATGTTATTGTGTTATTAATCTAATAAAGTATTCAATAAACCAATAAACTTTATATGTATTATAGATTTCATTGTTTTAACAAAGTGGATTTTTCTATTTGTACATTATACATTTATAAATACATAAAATAAAATAAACATTTTTTACACTATTTCAAACACGGAATGGTAATTATACTTAAAGGCTGGTTATTACAAAGGTGGTAAATGGTTTAAACATAAAACAAAGAAAAAGAGAAGAAGAAAACATTTATTATTACATAATTAATTAACTATTAAATTTTATAGGAATGACATGTTTCGCCCTTCTAAGGCATTATCAAATGTGAAGAACAACAGCTTGTTGCTGTTTATATACACTAGTAAATAGAGCAAAATATCGTAATTAACGAAAAATTATGTGGATATTATTACATGTAATGTGGCATGGGTGACATCTTTAGGGTGATGTTGGAACTACACTATATTCAATCATTTTCCACCTTTTCAGTTATTGTCCTCAATGTTTAACACCAATTATTAAAAACTCATTTTTACCTTTTTGATACATGGCACCTTTGTAATGTCCAGCCCTTAATTGAAGCCAACTAGGTTCACTTGCACCCAAGCAGGGCAATAAAAGAACTAAAACTAACTTACCATTTCAGGAGGAGTCCAACAGGGTGATACATTATTATATCTCCAAAATTATTTACTCTCATACTCTTCACAAAATTGGGTGATAGAGGAATACTTATAGATGGATAATATCTCAATCACTTACGTTTTGCGGATAATATAGTGACGATTAGCAGTGACCCTGAGCTATGGAAAGAACAATGTAGAGGATTAGTATAGCGGACAGCGCTAGATTGACGCGGGGCGGGCCATGTCACTCGCAGATTTGACGTTAGATGGATAGAGTTTTCAGAGATCCCAATGTGCTCCGAGTCCTATACAACGCGTTGGTTCGGAGCAGACTCGAAAGTGGTTCTGTGATATGGAGTCCCCACGAGGCGAAATATTCCGTTATGCTGGAGAGGGTTCAGAAAAAATTTCTGAGGTATCTCTACATGAGGGAGTATTGTAGTTATCCGTGGCTCTATCCCACGGCATTTCTTTTAGGAATTCTCAGAACCAATTCTTTACAGCTTCGAAGAGATGGGCATCTCATTACCCATTTATTTCAATTAATCAGGGGATATTTCGAGAACTCAGCCGTGCTAGAGTGTGTTGGGCTTTTTGTCCCTGATAGATTTCTCCGACAACGACAGCACAGATTGTTTTATCTACCGGCCACCAGAACCAATCTGCCTCTGGTGACACCGGTGGGAAGAGCAATTAGTCTGCTGAACGCGGTCTCCTCGGAGATCGACGTATTTCATATTAGTGAAGGTAAGTACGGGAGACAAATACTTCAGAAAGTATATTGTCTTCCTAATGTCGAACCATCTCTAATGCGTTCCTGGTATTATGTTGTATTTTTATAATATTTTACCTGTACTCAATAAATGCCTTAAACATTTTGCTGTTTGTAATGTCTTTTAATAAACTGATTTGATTTGATTTGAAAACGCCTCTGCTGGCGTCCTAGGACTGCGACCCAAATCCTGGAAGTCCCCAACTTTGATGGAGGGACGACATTAAAGAGACTCCCGGTACGACACAAATGCGTGTTACCCGGAATCTACAGAAATGGAAGAAGATGGAGAAGGCCTATGTCCAGGAATGGAAGGCTACAAACACCATACACCACTATTGTATTCTAATTTTGATCCAATAATGCATTCAAACATTTATGTCTCGCAAATAAATGGAAAAAAAAACATTGCAGCGGCCAAAGGGTTAAATAAAAATATTCAATGAAATATTAACTACATTATATTAAAAATCACTTAGAACTATGTACAAACAACAAGGATCAAGAGAAAGCTATCGACGTGGGTGACTGTATTTTCCTCTCATAAATTTAGGCAATGGAAGGACTCCAGGACAGGGGACTTGTCCTCTGATTTCACAGATGCAGGGTCGCTCGCAGCCGTGACCAAAGTTCGCCGGATTATCCGTCTTCTTTTTCACGAGAGCTTCCGCGGCGAGAACGACTTCAGACTTGCCCAAAACCCTGATAAGGTGTGCATGGACTTCTTCTTTGGTTTTACTATCCACATCCACTATAATCTGTTTCCCGTTGTCAAGGTAAAACTTCATAAAAGGCGAAGGAGTCATATTCTTAAATGTGGCTATCTGTATATCCGGGTTTTTATATTGAATTTGAGGCAGATACCAAAACACAAAGTCCTTTGCGCCTTCATGATGCTCACCGAAAGTATTGTAGTTTATTGTTAATATCTTCACTTTGTCTTTAAATATCAATTTCCCTGCGTTCAAATATTCCATCGTTCCCCTAACAGGGGCTCTTCCAACCATAAACGGCATTTTAAATTGATTTTTATTTCAACTAACCTCAATTTTTAAACGTCAAATGTGGGTAACTTAACCAACCATAGACACCAACAATCGAAACACTAAAAAATATTTATGATCTAAAAAACTTGCCATAAGAAAAATTTGTTGCGCGGAAATTACCTACTTTACAAACTTGTGCCATAATATCAAACTATTGACATTTATTTTAATACGATATATAAAACTGTGCTAAAATTATTAAATATGTTGTAGCAGCACCAGCCATCTGCAAAAAAATATGTTTACCTATAATTATTTAACACCAAACTCCGTAACTCCATATATGTGGATACATTAAAACAATATATCACTCATTTATTATAATCAGATAAACCCTTAGAGTTTTTCCATTATTGTAGTTTAAAACATTGTACAATACTTATAAAAAAAACATTAACGTGCTTTAAATTTACTTACTAGGCCAATAATAAGAGGATTAATTGTATCTCAATAGAGACGAAGATGCAAACTGGAAACTGAATATGGTGATCGAGGTGTTTACAGGACTTATGACCTGTCATTGGTTGGGTTAAGCGCACGCTTTATGTAATACAACATTCCCCATTCCACCTTTCTTATGACCACCATGTCTGACAAATTTTTGGAAGTTGTATATATGTTCATATCCAACACCACAATTCACATGTCAGTTTCAATTTACAGACCAGCGCCATCTATGAAGATTAGGTTTAAGCATTAAGCAGAAGATCTTTTTATAACGCAGTGTGAATTTGTATACATTCAAAATATTGTATAAAACAAAAACTGGTCCAAGTTAGCATATAAATTGGAGTGACATTTCCAGGCGTTATCTAGCAGTGCGTTAATGGCGGTAGCCTTTCACATACAATTAATCCTTAGAGATACAATTAATCCTTGAATTGATAACCCGCAATGGGTAAATAAAATCCAGTATTCGTCTACAAGTATTTGTATACATTCAAAATAGGCCAATAATGTTTTGTCACTCTAAAACGTTTATCGTAGATATAGTTTAGTTCTACTTTAATACCAACGCATGTATTATATATAATAAATTAGGTGTTCCATTTATTCATAAATAACTTACGGTAAAGATAAGCGTGTTGTCTATTTTAAATAATCCTAAAGCATAAAACTCGGGACGACGTTGTAGCATATGAGATGAAAATTGATGGAGCTAAAATAAAATAACGAGGTTTATTTGTTTTTGCATTATGTTTAAACTAAATATCTGTAATTCTTATTTTACTTACCTTGTTTAATATTGCTTTATTTTTCTCTTTAATCATCATTTTGTTGATTAATGTTGCAGTTTTCAATGCCTAGAATCATTAAATTAAATTTATTGTTATAATTATATAGTGAGAGAGTGGTGAATATGTGTGATAAATTCTATACAGGTAGGCAAGGTCAGTTTTATTAATTATCCCATATAAAATATATATTAAACGTATTGGTATAACTTTATCTTCTGCGGAAGAGTACAAGCTTTTTTCTCTTTCATATCAATTGGTTTTCATTGCTGTAAGCAAGTACTGTTTTATTTCTTTAACTTATTAATGTAACTCACATTGCCATATAGTCTAGAGACAAAAACCATAACAGCAAAAAGTGTCCATAAACTAAATATCACACAAGGATCCATGGTGAGGCAAATGCTTGGCCTGAGTTTCCGAGACAAAATAAGGAATAAAGAAATAAGACGCCAAACCAAAGTTGCCGCTAGACATATAGCAAGCCAGGGTAATACCGGATGGTGATACAGAATACTTGAGCGGAGATCTTTGACAAAGATAAGGAGTGTCGGGAGGCCACCTAAAATATGGACTGACGATATTGCCCGAATAGCTTGAACGACCTGGATGCGGAAGGGGGGAGTGAGTAGTGGTATCCAGTAGTGGAGGAAAGAAGGCTGAAGAAGAAGAATAATGTAACTCACACTGTTTTCGCACTGGTGACACGGTAAAATTATAACCGCTATGTGAGAAATATTGAACGTAGTTTGACACAGAGCATACGTGAGGCAGAAGTACGCTTTGTCCACATTTTTGGCATTGGTTATCCACCCCAGAGCGCTCACACCAACAAAAAGATTGAACACCAACGAAACAAAGGAATAGCTGAGAATAAAAAGGACATCCATAGAAAACGTCTTGTTGATTGAATCTGTAAAATCGCACACTTTGTCGTATGTCATCCAGCAGCAATCCAAACATTTTAAAACAACCTGGTCTCTCGATGATGATTTTAGATCCTCAGAAATTTTGCTTTGCCTTTTAATCGTTTTACGCATTTTTAAACTCCAGAAAAAAATCTTTGATTTGGATGTCAAGCTGCGTTTGAATACTAAGTCCAATTCTCCGTTAATTATTTTCAACTTGACATCCGAATGGCCAACCAACGTGGTATAAGCTGTCAGCAACACGGTATACATGTATCCAGGGCCGAACATGTTGCAAAGAGTGAACAAGTACGTCCTGTCTATCCAAGAGTACATAAAATATATTGTTATACACACTTGAACGCAATGTAAGAAAATTTGAACGGTGATCCCAACAGTATATCCAATTTTAATACGTGTATATGAATTTTGAATTCCAAAGCCCTCCATTATTTCATTTATCTCTGAGAAAATACTAATCGATTCTGGGTATGATCTCACATTTATATGCGAACTGACATATATGCCAAATATAACAAAAAAGCCAGTTAATAATCTAAATCTATCCCCGCGTTTATAGATTGAAGATTCTTCAGCAAAATGAAGGATAATTTTGTCATTTATTATGACGTCATAAAAAGAGAAACAAAAGGTGATTGCTCCTATCATCGTATAAATGATAAAATAGATTCCCATTTTCGATTCGAAACCTTTACCATTTTTCTTTTCTGCAATAAGAAACGGTAGTCCCAAAGCGGATAATGCATACTGCATCGGTTTAATTGCTTCCATTAGATTATTCGCTTGAAAATAAGGTTTAAACCGTTTAAAAAATGTACTAAATTTATTATCCATAGTTGTTAAATTATTGCTTTGTTATTTATAAATGAAACTAATAAAAAATATTAAAAATATAGAATGATTGTAATTTTATATATTATATATTATATAATCATTGAGAATTTTTTTACAGTTCTTGACTATTAAATTATAAATATATATTTGGATCTAATGACGTTTACAGATATAATTTTTGTATTTGAACTTTGTGTATCAAAATATTGAAACAGAATGTCAATTTTCATCAACGTTTTTTTCGTTATCCGTAAAACGTTAACTTAACGACATACAGATAATTAATATCTATCGGTGATGTTAGACGATAAAACCCTAATTGTTATTAAAATTATTAATCAGCTTATTGTAACGGACAGTTTTACTAATGGGTAAAATACACGAAATAAAAATAATAAGTGCCTAGTAACTAACTAATTAACTAACTAACCATCATGCCGTCTCCCCGGAGGGGTAGGCAGAAATAATGGAACGCCACACTGTTCTGTCCTGACACACTTCTCTCGATTCTTCTACATTCATACATCTTGTCATGCACGCAGGTGGAGTAAGGGGGATCCTATTGACTCTTCGAGCCGTGGTGATGGCCATGCTACGCTGGAGGATTGATCTGATCCGAAGTACCTATCCACACCTACTCGACTTTGGTCTCCCCTGGAAACTATGCTAAATGTTAGAGATCGAGTGTGAATAACCTCGGTGGATAATATTGATGCATAGGCTAACGTGGAAGGACACCTCGCCAACCCGTCTGGCAAGCGTGGCGTTGTAATGCCAACCACCCCCCGTATGACATGTCATACATGGAGAAGTATGGAGAAAGCCTATGTCCAGCAGTGGACGACAACGGCTGTTAAAGAAAGAAAGAAGAAAAGCCATGCACGCACGTCGATTTCTCCGACACCTCACGTGACCGACATTCAATATTTGATTGATTTGATCGTGTGCCACGTTTTCCTCGGCATTCCTCTATTTCTATGTCCGTTCACGCCGTTTACATATACCTTCTTTACCATTCTGTTTTCACTCATTCTTTCCATGTGTCCAAACCATCTTAATGACCCTTTCCTTATTTTGTTCATAACACTTTCATTCGCACCACATTCACTTCTTTTAAGTTTTTAAGTGCCTAGTAGAAATTATATAATTAGATGTTACACATACATGTAGATATTTATTATATTTATTTATTTTCTGCAAAAAAAAAACGAAATATGTAGATCCCATAGACAATCAGGAAAATAAGAATTTTTAATAGATTATTATTATTATTCTTATTATTGTTTTAGTGAATGGTGCACTTAAAGCTGTCATCGCAAACAAAAATCTATCAAAAAAAGCTAGAATGGCAGTGCACAATGGTGTTCTTCTACCAACCCTTATGTATAGAAGCGAAGCATGGAACTGGCAAAAGAAGGATGAAAGTAGAATAAATGCAGTAGAAATGAAATCTCTTAGACGAATGTGTGGATACTCTGTGTATGATAGAGTGTCAAATGAAAATATAAGAAGTGAATGCGGTGCGAATGATGGTGTTATGAACAAAATAATGAAAGGATCATTAAGATGGTTTGGACATATGGAAAGAATGAATGAAGAAAGAATGGTAAAAAAATTATATGTTAACAATGTAAATGGAACCAGAAATAGAGGAACACCGAGGAAAACGTGGCACTCGTGCATGCCACGATGTATGAATATTGAGGAAGCGAGAGAAATATGTCAGGAAAGAAAAGCGTGGCAGCCCATTAGTTAGTTAGTTAGTTTAGTGTTCGGCCAAAACAAAGGACTAGTTATATAATAATATTATATACTCACTTGCGTCTGAACTAGTTGGCATAAAATTGTCGTCAAAAACAAATTTAAGAAGCTGACTAAACTCTGACTAAAGGAATAAAACACGTAGAAGTAAAGTTTCCCATTTGCCTTCTTGTCCGTCAATCTTAATATGAAACTAAACCCTACGAACAGTCGAAACACTAACGAGACGAACGACACCCCTAACACAAAAGTAACTTTGTTTATAAACATCCTGTTAACTGTGAGAGTGTAATCGCAAGCTTTGTCGTAAATCCTCCAGTACAAGGCAAGGTTCTGAATAACTATTTCATCCCTGGATTCCGTCGCCAAATCCTTCAGCATGGACTCTTGCCTAGCTACGGTCGATCCCGCGTCCAAACACAAAGATCTTATTAGACCTTCCTTCATAACTTTCCCTTTCCAAATGAGTTCAAGTTCTGAATTGATAATCGATAGATTCATTCTAGTCTGAGCCACAAAAGTACAATAAAGCGTCAACAAAACTGTGTAGATGTATGCGGGAGCGAACATCGAAAACATAACTGTTACTGATATGGTTGATTCCATCCAAAAAGACAAAAAAACAGTGACCACAATGGCCTGAAGTATATGCACGCTATTTTGCAATAAAAAGCTCAACAAAAATCTTATTTTTAACATTTTAAAAGATTTGATAACTCCTAAACATTTCCAGATATCGTCAATATTGTAGAGGTCTGAAATAATGTTAGGAAATGCGTTAATATCTTTCACAGAACTAGTGTATGTAAAAAGAATCAACACAATATCAAGATACACTTTAAATTTATCGCAGTACTTTAATAAATATGACTCTTTTAAAATATCTGAAGAGATATTATCTTCTGTAGTGGACATTTCGTAAATGCTGTATATAAAAAAGCTGAATCCGGACAAAGAATAAGGAACGAAGAAGCGCATCAGTTTCAATTCGAATTGTCTGTTTTTCTTTTGGTATAATTTGTAAGGGTAACCACTGAATATCATGATAGTATTAAGAGGTTTCATCGCATCGACTAGATTGTCTGTCTTGAACAATCTGTCAAAATAATTCATCATATTGTTATAACAGTGGAAGAAATACTGCAAAGAGATTTCTATTAATTCTAATCTCAAAGAGAAAAGGGAACTTATGATTGAGTTAGACACAAATTCGACTATCCAACACTTCCTCTATTGCAAATTCAAAAGGAATGAAATGTTTTTAAAAGAATAATTCTATAAAATAACGTAGATTTTGGTATCCACAACTCAATTTGTAATAATGAAGTTTAAAAAAGTTATCAGCGATTGCGTAATTATCTGTTTATTACTTAACATAATGTTTCGATCACGAACAAAACGATTAGCGAGGAATATTATTGATTAATTCTACGTAAAAATATGATTAATGAAACGTGTTAAATATTAAAGGTAATTTATTACGAAGATCCGATAGAGGAGATGTCCGAAGTTGTAATTAATTATAACTGTTAAGATAAAGTTTTCGATAACACGTTTTTTCGGAACTATGTATTATATGATACATTTTTATAATAATACACTGTAATATTTGTATCTAAACCATTTTATGTGTTAACACCAACCGGTTTCGCTCCCGCCGGAGCTTCGTCAGAGTAAGAGAATAAACTAAACACAGGAGAAAGTGCTTAACCTTTCCCTTACGGTGCTAAAATAAAAACGCGCGTTCCTGTGTTGGGTAGTTAGTACCCAATCAAAAATTAGCGATTTTAAATCGAAAAAAAAGAACATTCATAGCTAATCCCCTTGATTAATTATAATTGAAGTCAAAAAATATTTGTTAAAAACATTAAAAAAAACATCTGGCAACGCTCACGGGACGGGCATAGGTCCACTCTGGTTGCAAGCCCGAGACCTACTGCCGCCGGCTGCCGCGCAGTGAGAACATTGAGCTCCTCGCGTTCCACAGTGAAGTATGCAAGAGTGAGATGCGAATATAGTGTCGCGCACTCAGTGTTACGAATTTCGTTTCCGATTTCACAAAATATCTCGGATGTACCCGATAAATTTTGATTAATATTAATATTATTTTTTTAATCAATACGTAAATATATTATGGAGCTAAATATAGCTAAATATATTAGAAGCAAGGTGTAGAAGATACCCATCACAGGGAAGGGAGGGTTAACTTGCTTAAGTGTTTAGACCAAAGACAGTGTGAGAATTACACTGCTATCGCCGGAAATAGAACCTGGGGCCTTTGGTGTGACACTCATAGCTCTTGCCACTCTGCCTCAAAGTTCGTCGATATTATTGTTAATAAATGAGTAATATCTAATATTAATATGAAAACGTCTTTTTTATGAGAGTTTTATTATATTTTATGGGAATAACACGTTTCGGCTTGCTAACGCATTATCAAATGCGATATTCATTTGACAATGTCTTAGCAAATGAAAACCATTGCCATTCCCATGAAAGATAATAAAACTTTAAGAAAGCAAACAATTTCATTCATCAAGTATAGGATGAGTTTCATATACCTGACATTATAGAGCTCTATAAAATATATAACTTTAGCCGTGAACTATCACAAGGACACGGATAGACATAAAAAAGAGAAAAACACTAGCTACAGTCATAACCATGCGGTACCAAAGACTAAAACTTCTTACGCACAAAGAAATTACTATCTCGGACCCCAACTATATAATATTATGAATAAACATATAAACGAACCACAGAAAATGACAAAAAATACTTCTAACATATTCACGACCTTCGCCGCAGAGTGGTAAAATCTCTGACTGCCATATCAAAAGTCTCAGTTCAATTCCCGGCAATGGCAGTGTGATTGCCGCATTGTCTTTGGTCTGGTACAGCATTCCCATGATAATAAAATGGCAATAGATTAGCCACCTATCACATGTCACGAGAATTAATATGATAAATCTCCCACGATGCAGATCCAACCTGCCAATAGTTATGCCGGTAGTTAGAGCAATATCTTTGCTAAATCGTAACACCTCGGAGTTTAACGTATTTTGTGATAGTTTGGCTCACCTGAGGAAGTACTGTATTTATTATGATTGTATATTAATATTTCATGCATCTTATGTTTCTCGCTCTTTTATGTTTTTATTATATATTTCTTATTATTGTGTATCTCTAACTTGTATCTTAAGTGTATTGGAAAATATTCTGTAATTTTTTAGATATATTAAAATAACTAACTAAATAACTAACCATGTAGACAGAAAGAATGGACTTTTTTTAATGGAACATAGAAGTTCCCGCCACATACCCGAGGCTGTTATAGGGCTCCCTGGGCCTGTTCCCGGTCCATCCGGGACTTACATTTAAAGACGGCAACAACAAGGGGGTGCCAGACTTCATTTAATCTACTCCATCCTACTTCTATGCTCCGCTGTACTTTATTGAATAAATAAACATAATATATAATACATGAACATTTTTGGAACATTCTGTAAAAGATAAAAAGAAAGAATGGACTGCCACACTTTTCTTTCCTGACATATTTCTCTCGCTTCCTCAACATTCATACATCGTGTCATGCATGCGCGTCGACTCCTCACATGGCCGACATCCAATATTTTATTTATTTGTTCGTGCCACGTTTTCCTCGGTCTTCATCTATTTCTGGTTCCATTTACATCGTTATCATATAATTTTTTTACCATTCTTTCTTCATTCATTCTTTCCATATGCTCAAACCATCTTAATGATCCTTTCATTATTTTGTTCATAACACCATCATTAATACATAAGTAAAGGAAAATAAATAAATAAATGATAACTATACCTTTCTTATCGATTTGGCTCGCGCTCTAATGATATAAAGAGCGATTCAACAAAATATTGTTATTCTTAATATTAAAAATAATAATTAAATATACAAGATATGAGACTTCTATTGAATTTAGATCATTGTAAACAAATGCCAAATAAATATGAAGTATCTTCTTCATAAAGAAGAAATTGTTCAATAAAATATTAAGAGTGAATTTATGAATAATAATAATAAAAATAATAATTAAGCTAATAATAGCGCCGCCTTCGCGAATAGCTCACCTCAAGGGCGCTGATGAAGCTATAAAAGCTTATTTATTTATTTATTTATTTGAGAATGGGTTTTACTTTTTGTTATTTCACGCCAAAATCAATGCCGAGATTATTTGAAGAAACAGAGAATAAACCTTTCCTAAGGAATATTTTGGGTTTTTGCTTGTACGTGACAATCCTTATAAGCAGCAATCACATAGCGAGGGTTATCGATCACCTACAAGTTATCGATTGACTATGTAAGATGATAGGAAACAAGAAAGAATCTTCAAATATAAAACGATATACAATTTGTTTTTTGAATGTATACAAATGCTTGTAGACAAATTTTGTATTTTTACACATTGCGGGTTTATCATTTTTAAGGATACAAAAAAACTGGTACAAGTTAAAAGCATAAAAATTGGAGTTTCACTCCAGGCGTTGTCTAGCGGTGTGATAATTGCGTAAAGCCTTTCACATTGCATTAATAAAGATTTTTTTCTGCTTAATGCTAACAAATTATCTTAATAGATGGCGCTAGTGTAGATTGACCTACAAACAGTGAAATTATTAAAAAAATAGTAACTAACTAACTAACTAACTTACCATCACGACGTCTTCCCGGAGGGGTAGGCAGAAAGAATGGAACGCCACACTGTTCTGTCCTGACGTACTTCTCTCGATTTCTCTACATTCATACATCTTGTCATGCATGCACGTCGATTTCTCCGACTTCTCACGTGACCGACATTCAATATTTGATTGATTTGATCGTGCCACGTTTTCCTCGGCCTTCCTCTATTTCTAGCTCCGTTCACGCCGTTTACATATACCTTCTTTACCATTCTGTCTTCACTCATTCTTTCCATGTGTCCAAACCATCTTAATGACCCTTTGCTTATTTTGTTCATAACACTTTCATTCGCACCACATTCACTTCTTATACTTGCATTTGTCACTCTATCATAAATAGATTTGCCACACATTCGTCTTAGAGATCTCATTTCTACTGCATTTATTCTACTTTCATCCTTCTTTTGCCAGTTCCATGCTTCACTTCCATACATAAGGGTTGGCACAAGAACACAATTGTGCACTGCCATCTTGGCTTTTTTGGATAGGCTTTTGTTTGCGATGACAACTTTTCATAATATATTGAACTTGTATATTATATATAATAAGTTCAAAAAATATGTCAGACGTGGTGTCGTAAGAAGGGCGGAATGAGGAATGTCGTTAACATAAAGTGATCGCTTAACCCAACCAATGACAGGTCATAAGTCCTGTAAACGCCTCGACAACCATATTGTTTCCAAAAAAAAAAAAAAAATTACATCTTCGTCTCTATTGAGATACAATTAACCCATTAAACGATATATTTTTACGATATATTATTAATCAAATCAAATCAGTTTATTTTCGCAAAAGATATTACGAACAACAATTATAGTTTAAGGCATCTATTGAGAACAGGTAACGCGTACATTTATGAAAGCGAGCAATAAAAGCTTCAATTAATCATAATTGTCTTTGCCGTTCCCTTTGAACTGAAATACTTGTTGTCTGTAATTAAATATTGTATTTAATATTCAAATAATTCCCAATTATTCTCGCGAGTGCACATTCCCATTAATTAGGCTGTAATCAAATTTCAATTTTCTGCACAAATCGCTTCTGTTGATATTAAATATTACATCACTCTACGAATACTTTTCAATATACTCGTATATGCTAATTATCGCTATTTGAACATTAATTTTTATTTATTTATTTAAAGCAATTGTTTCATAACTTATTAGAATATTAATTAATACGAATGAAATGACATATTTCGCCTTTCTAAGGCAATATTAAATGTCATCTATGTTCGCCATAGTTGTAGATGTTTCATTTGTCATTTTATTTCCTTTTTTGTAAGTAATTACCTGAACCCCAGTAAGAACTTTAAATTATTATTTAAATTTTTTAATTGATTCATAATATTTGTTATAACAAAAGCATTAGCGTTCCAAAATAAATCTCTGTAACATCTATCAAAACTTATAATATTTGTATACAATTTTATAATATTTTAAATATGTATCTTTGTAATACAGGTATGTATCACTTAAAAAGGCCCGGTTGTCCGAATCATGTCTGATATGTAATTTTAATTTTTTAAAGTTATTGTTGTATATAAAAAGTACGAGTATATAAAAAAGAAAAATACATATACACAATATTATACAATATTAAATGCATTATCACATTTAATAATGCCTTAGAAATTCGAAACATGTCATTTCCATAAAATATAATAAAACTTCTTGAAAACAGACGTTTCCTTCTGTATACATTTTTAATAAGCAGTTTTACATCATGGTTTAAACACTATCTGAAAGCACACACTCGAGAGTCTTGCCCTGATGCTAAGCTGGTCAAGGATCGACTGGTTCGTTTTTCTCAACGTCCAGGATAAGCGCATTATTCGTCGCTAGCACCACATTTAAAAAGTTTTAATTTTAGACTTTTTCTGAATACAACTTGCCACTGGCTCTAGCTTTTATCGATTTCGAAAAGGCTTTTGATTCAGTGGAGTCATCCTCCCAGTACTGACATACGGTCTGGAAAAAGTTACGTTCACATAAAGAACAATACAGAAACTCCGAGTGACCCAGCGGGCAATGGAGAGGAGGATGTTAAACATCAGTCCGCGAGACAGGAAGCGATATGAAAGGATCAGAGAAAAACCCAAAGTTACGGACGTAACGTGCAAAACAGCCTCGTTGAAGTGGGATTGGGCTGGCCAAATAGCGAGGACAACGGATGGTCGGTGGACAAGACGCACCCTAGAATGGTGACCGAGAACCCGCCATAGAAATCCTGGCAGACTACAAGCCAGATTTTATTTATTTCATGTATTTATTTAAATATATCCTAAGCATTACAGAACTATTTTCTAGTACACTAAGGGTACAAGTTGGAGATACACAATAATAAGTTAAACATAATAAAATAATAAAAGAACGAAACCTAAGATACATGACAAATTAATAAAATTAATATACAATTATAATAAGGACAGTGCTTCTCTCAGGTGAGCCAGACTATCACAAAATACGTCAAATTCCGAGGTAATACGATTAAGCTAAGCTATTGCTCTACCTACCGGCATAACCATTGGCAGATTGGTTCTGCATCGTGGGAGATAAAACAATCTTTGTTCCATTTGTCGAAGATAATTGTCAGGGACGAACAGACCTACATCACTCAAGATTTCTGAGTTGCGTATACACGATGATCATCATCTGATGACATCAAGAGAGTGGCACGAGGTCAATGGCACAGAGCGGCGAGAGATAGAGAGTTGTGGAAGTCTAGGAGGGAGCACTGGACGACTAAAAGCTGATGATGATGATGATGATTTTTTATAATAGGAACATAGAAGTTCCCGCCACATACCCGAGGCTGTTATAGGGCGTAGCGGCGCCCTTTTATCAGCCTCGCTCGTACACTCCCTGGGCCTGTCCCCGGTCCATCCGGGACTTACATTTAAATACGGCAACAACAAGGGGGTGCCAGACCACATTTAATCTACTCAATTTCACTTCTATGCTCCGCTGTACTTTATTGAATAAATAAATAAGCATAATATATAATACATGAACATTTCATAAAAGATAAAATATACACCGCAGGAATATACAGCGGGAAGAACAGGAGAGGCAGAAGAGACAAATGCGGGATGGGGAAAAAAAAAATAATAATAACGTAGAGTACAGTTTTTGGCATGTAGGACAAAGGACGAGGTTTAGGAAGCATTTCATAATATTAAATAAATAAATAAAACCACTGCACAAATTATTATTATGGCCAACAGGGAGAGGAACGAGACCCGTCACAGAGGGGCAACCTCCCTCTCCCAGCTGGAAAACAGCGCACCCTCAGAGGGCAAGAAACAGCACAAATTCCGGTGAATTCCGGTGGGGTAGACACCGTAAAAACCCCTCTATCCAGGAGCAGTAGCCCCAGCATCCTTATATACTTGGAGGCCGGCTAAGTGTCGGCCTCGGCAAATGCATTAATCCACGCTCTCACGAATACTTTCAAACACCCAAAGTTATGTTCACTCTCCGTCAGATCTGAGTTCCAGACCGGGCGGACAGCCACTTTTACATCATCTATCATCCGATTCCGCGCGCTCACCAGGGAACTACACTCCCAGAGGATGTGGAAGGCCGTCTGGGGCCCCCCGCCGCACGTACACTCCGGGTCCGGCACCAGACCAAAATCATGGAGCCTGGCACGGAAGTTTCCGTGGCCCGAGAGCATCTGCACAACGTGGTGATCCAAGGCGATCCACTCACTGCTCATCCTTCTTCTCAAGGAGGGAAAGAAAGAGTGGGTCCACCTCCCTCTGGGCGATTCGTTCCATCTCTTTTGCCAATCACACATGGAAGCCTCCCTTATCCTTCCGCGCAAGGCTGTAAGTCCGTCCTCCTCAGGGTCAAGAGCGAGGCCCGGATGGGTCACCCTCTCGCCCCGCTTGAGGCGTCTCCTGGCAACCGCCTCCAGCACCTCCAGATCGGCAGGGAGAACCCCTCCAATTACCGGAAGCGCCACTGAGGCGGCAGTCCTGTAGGCACCGGTCAGAGCTAAGAGGGGCACGCGTTGGCCCCTCAGCAGTGCGGAGGACACCGTCCGAACCGCTAGACGACCCGACCACACACCCGCCGCGTACGTGATTCGGGGCACATACACGGCTTTGTATAGTAACCGAGATGATGATGATTAACATAATATTATGAATAATTATAAAATTTCAACCACTGCCATTAGCATTCCATATACAAATAAATAGGCAGATATCCTGGCTGCGCAATGTGAGGGAATGGACGGGAATCACAACTGTGGAGGAGCTATTCCGGACAGCGCAGGATAGGGAAGAGTTTACCAGAGTGATCGCCAACGTCGGGGGGACCTGACAGGGCACTTTAAGAAGAAGATACAAATAAAATAAATAAAGATCTAGATACCAGAAGATGGCAGCAAGTTGCCGAAACCGGTTAAATCTAGAAGAAAAATAAAACCAATTTTTTTTGTTGATATTTTATTTATCTTCATTATTTTATGATACAATAAAGAAATTTCAAAAGCCAATAAAATTTCAAAATTATTATTTTTTTAAATTATATTATAATTAAACACTTTTAAAACGTTGTATAAAACCACTTTATTTTGAGTCAGGGGCGCTAACCGGTTTCACTCTGTAACAAGCTTCGTCAGGGCTATACACAAACTGATAGTTTGTGTATAGCCTTGACGAAGTCAAGTCTGACAGTTTGTGTATAGCCCTGACGAAGCTCGTTACAGAGTAAAACCGGTTGGCGCTCCTGACTCAAAAGAATGAGATTTGATACAACGTTTTAAAAGTGTTTAATTATAATTTTAAATATGTCAAACCACCAAGTAATAGCTTCTTTCCAAAGTTTTATTATTTTTTAAATATAATAATTATAAAGTAATACTATAGTCATATTGAACATACAAAAATGAACAAAAATATATTAATTACGGGCGATAGTCTTGTTCTGATCATCACTCAATAACTCGGGATTCTCCCACAGCGCTACGGAGAACTGAATAAGGATTATGAGGTATGTTGTTGTGGCACCAATTATCTGTAAAAGTACAAAATTTTAACCCTCAACTGGTAACGTAAGAAATTGGACACAATGAGTTACACACGTCTGTCAGACCTCGGTATTGTATTTTGGGGCTTTTGGGCTTGAATTCTTTTAGTTCGAATCAAATCAGTTTATTTCATAAACAAACATTACAAAATTAATTTTTAAGGCATCTATTGAGAACAGGTAAAATAATATATTGTGTATAGTATACTACCAGAAACGCACGAGAGATGGTTCAACATTAGGAAGACAGGATACTCTCCAGAATTGAGAGTATTTGCCTTCTGAACGTACTTTCACTAATATGAAAGACGTCGATCTCCGAGGAGACCGCGTTCACCAGATTAATTGCTCTTCCCACCGGTGTCACCAGAGACAGGTTGGTTCTGGCGGCCGGTAGGTAAAACAATGTATACTGTCGCTGTCGGAGATATCTATCAGGGACAAAAAGCCGAACACCCTCCAGCACGGCCGAGTTCTCGAAACATCCCCTGAGTAATCTAAAGAAATGGGTTATGAGATGCCCATCTCTTCGAAGCTGCAGAGAGTTGGCCCCAAGCATTCCCAAAAGAAACGCTGTGGGATAGAGCCACGAATAGCTACCATACTCCCTCATGTAGAGATACCTCAGATTTTTTTTCTGAATCCTCTCCAGCATCAGGGAATATCTCGCCTCGTGAGGACTCCATATCATAGAACCACTTTCGAGTCTGCTCCGAACCAATGTGTTGTATAGGACTCTGAGCACATGAGGATCCCTGAAAACTCTGCCGGTCCGGACGAATCTAAACAGCACTTTTTATGCACTTGTAGGCGGTTTGTCTTGTACCTACAGAATATTATTTTAGGAAGCCTGTCTGATATATTCTTCATAACTGGAGAAGCTTGCTCTTCTTCTTTGAGAATCTCCTTGATGATTTCCACCTCTACTAGACGAATACAAATACACCACTAATAGTAACAAACGTTCAGAAGACGAATAACATGTTTAACACTATTTGTAATATACGTCTGTGAGACGTCATACATTCAATTGATAATCATGTAGAAATAACAAAACGTAAGGTATGAACCTGAAATGATAGGGAACGATGTTGCCTCCGTGCCGTCTAATAATACAATGAAGGGGGGAGGAGACTAGCAGCGTTGCGGTTGACATTTTTGAATTTTTCAGAAATATTCTGAATTATTCTCAATAATTCTGAATTATTCTGAATTATTCTAAATATTAATTCTGAATTCTTCTGAATTATTATAAATTATTCCGAATTATTTTGAATTTTTCCGACAAATATGATCTGAGAATAACGATTAAGGTTCAAAACCCACGAAATATGTCAGCAAAAATAAACTTAAAATTGGTGTGTGTAGAAACAGAGTTTTAATTGATGAAAAATCGTCATTATGGAATTTCTCAGCGCTATATTTATAAAAAATAATGATAAAGAGTTTAATTGTTTCTCTTTGAATAAACAAATTTGTAATATCCAAAATGTATTACATTGCATTAGGTTTTTATGAGCTGGCCGTAATTACCGTAAAAAGCAGAGTGTTGTCAATATTGAACATCCCCATCACGGAGAATGTAGGTCGCCGGTGGAGGATGTACGTGGAAAACCTATGCAGCTGCAACAAAACAATGTGAACTTCAATTTAACGATAACGATCAACCAAATTGCCCGTAGAATCAATTTAAATTGCACTACTATACTGCAGTTAGAAAATACTTGATAGATTCTTAATGTAACGACTGCATTAAAGTAACGTTAAAATCCAATAACTTTTGTAATGGTAGTATTTATTCTAATAATGTAAAGTGGCGGGTATCTGGCAGCGTAATTGTCACACTACCCTTGATTTGGTGTAGAATGCATGAGATAATAATATGGCGATAGATTAGCTACCTATCAAATGTCATGAGAATCAATATGATAGCTATACCATTTACATCGATTTGGCATCAGCAATTCTATACAATTTTGTATACATTTATAAAGACTATTTTATAATCAAAACATGTCTGTGTTAATTCAAATAATGTATTATACTACCAAGTGTAATTATATTTATTCAATTATGAAACACAGTGATTTTTATTTTCCTAAAATATAAATATTTGGGATAAATTTATTTCGCCCTGCGAGGCCATTTGTTTCGCCCTGTAAGGCCATTTTTTTTCGCTTTGCGACGCCATTTATTTAGTCTTTCTAAAATCATCTCTATAAGGACAAACTGTTTGGCGATTAGGTTAAATTTGAGAATAACCTCGTAAGGTGAAACAAATTTGTAACTAATATTCATATTTTAATTTAAATAAAAATCTAAGAACCCTGTTTAATTGAACTCGATATTCTGGCCCTAAACCTCTGTAATTGTAGAGCACTACCTTTTCGACCTCTGTAATTGGAGAGCACTGCCTTCTGAACAAATCTTCAGTATTTGTTCTGTACTCATCGAAGGTGGTCCATTTTAGATTTTAATGTTTCACAAAAGTAAATATAACAGCCTTGATTTGAGCTCGAAACTAAAACTATTCCAAGAATTTGACGCCCGTAAATCTCGTGAAGAGTTGTGCAACATTTGTGCGTGTAGCTGTGAAACAGGCCCATATAACTGTTTTTTTCAAGCCACAATAATTTAATTTATTATTTGTATGTGAATGCACATATTTTTAAAATTACAATTTACTTATTAAAAATTTATTGATTGTGTTATTCATCAATCCATGAATTGTTTTTATTGCTTTTCTGTTTTTGTGATTACAAAACCTGGTTAAAAAACGGTTTGAAAACCTGGTTAATTGACCATCGTAGGCCTCGTCCCTTGGAATGCCAATTATCCAGTTTCCATTGTATAACTTAATATTTAAAGTATTAAATGAATGGCGGGCGTAATTAATAATTTGCATGCAACCCATTCCTGTTGGTACCAATGTTGACACAATTATGGCACAAATAATATTTTGCACTCAAAACATCCAACGTGTTACTTTTTACATCTCAAAAGAACAGCCATATAACCAACTTAAGATAACACAGAACATAAAAATCAGTCATACCTCGTCACCAACATCTTCAGAGTCTTCTTGGATTAATAATTTATTAACAATAACACCAGTATCGTGTGCCTGAAATATTCGAAAATCTAATAAAATAAAATGCATAGTAATATTCTTGCGTTAACTATTTTTAAATTGCTTATTATTTTATCTTATACGAGTGTTAATTATAAGACGTGTAAGAGTAAATATAAGAAAAAAGTAAACGTGACATTGTTTCAATTGATCAATATTGAATTTATAGTGTCTTTAACAATGATGTTAACTCCGTATAAAATAATTATTACTTATTAAAGCATTTTCCAATGTTTTTTTAAAAATGTCTTAGAAAGTCAAAACATGTAATTCTTATAAAATAATATGAAACAACTAAAACTTCCATAAAACAGACGTTTTCATTCGTAATAATTGGTCAATATCATAACATGTAGGGCATGCAATTTTTTTTAGTATGTGTAGTAGTGAATATAAGAAAAAAAAATTAACTTTGTATTGTGTATTGATCTAAATTTATTACTTAGGATGACGTCTTTCTTTTTATCTGGAACAATTGTGATCAATTCCATCAAATTAATTATCAATAAATACTCTTTATTATTTCTCAAGATAATATATTATTCTCACTCCAATAAAACAAAATTTTATTCTCCAAAAAAACTCCAACTATGGCTTTCATTAATTAATTAATAGGTACGACTGAAAACGTCAGTTTTCTAGATTTCTTGAAAATATTTTATAGAAATGACTTGTTTTGCCTTTCTAAGACACAATCAAACGTGTCGTATGAACGTTGATTAATTGTCGTATGAATGATGATTTAATATGGAGTTAACATAATTGTTCAAGAATGAGTGGAATATGTTCTATTTGTTCAAAATTTGATCTATCAAATCAATTATCAATAAATACAATTTACTAACGCTACAGAAAAGATTATGTTGTTACTCCAATAAAAGATACTTTTATCTCTCCAAAAAACTCAAATAAAAGCTTTCATTTATATCACAATATAGGACATGCACAAAATATAAGAATTTTTGTTTGTTTTTAAGAAAGTTGCGTCTTAACTATAATAAAATTCAAGATTTATTATTTATGTTTCGGCTAAAAAAATACTGATATGATTCTAATTGTTTTTGACTCTATTTTATATGTAATTGTTCCTTCTAATTACTGTGATTTTTTTATTTTAACAGTGAATTATAATTGAGCAAGCAGTTGAGTTCGTGTATTTAGGTAGTATGTTTACAAGAGATGGGCGAGTGGAGAGGGATATTAAAAGAAGGGTTGGGGCAGGCAACAAAGTGAAAGGTGCACTTAAAGTTGTCATCGCAAACAAAAACCTATCCAAAAAAGCTAGAATGGCAGTGCACAATGGTGTTCTTCTACCGACCCCTATGTATGGAAGCAAAGCATGGAACTGGCAAAAGAAGGATGAAAGTAGAATAAATGCAGTAGAAATGAAATCTCTTAGACGAATATGTGGATACTCTGTGTGTGATAGAGTGTCGAATGAAAATATATTAAATGAATGCGGTGCGAATATTATGAACAAAATAATAAAAGTATCATTAAGATGGTTTGGACATACGGAAAGAATAAATGAAGAAAGAGTGGTGAAAAAATTATATGTTAACGATGTAAATGGAACCAGAAATATAGGAAGACCGAGGAAAACGTGGCACAATCAAATAAAACAAATATGGAATATCGGCCATGTGAGGAGTCAGAGAAATCGACGCGCGTGCATGTCACGATGTATGAATGTTGAGGAAGCGAATTGAGAAATATGTCAGGAAAGAAAAGTGTGGCAGTAAATTTTTTCTGCCTACCCCTTCGGGGAGACGGCGTGATGGTTAGTTAGTTAGTTAGTTATATTTGTGTATCTGTCTTAACATTTTGTGGCCAATTAGGAAATGATAATTTGTGCTCACCATTAAAGCACAGTGATTTGAAATATTTGTTATAATTATCACAAAAAATATATTTGCAAGACTCTGATGAAGGAAGGAATATAACAAGGGTAGAAAAACTCTTGAATCTCCCCCTACATACAATGCTGCCACAACACCAATCACAAAAAATAAATTTAAAACTATCGAAATAAACAAATACTGTATTATCAACGACATTTTAAGTGAAAACGCTTCATACATATTGTCAGTGACATCACAAATCCCATCATATAAATTCCAAATTAAATGAATTATTTTAATTAGATTTCTATTGTTAATTTCTTTGTTTGGATCTCTCTGAAAGGTTGCGTTGTCTTTAAATAAATCTTGGTTAAGTCCACGAGTCAATTTTTTGTCGCAAAGCTTAACCAATTCTTTGTTTAGAGAAACGATATTTTTTGATAGCATATATACACCGAATACAAACAAAAGCAGACAAATTTCATTGAAATATCCTGGAGTGTACAAGCTAATAATTATATCCCAACTGCAACCGAATTCTGCCAGAAAATATATTACACCAAATTCAACACAAATATTGGTTATTTGTGTTAAGACAACAGTTACCAAAGATAACCTAAGCAGCTTGGTATAGTCATGACGAATGCCGAGTTTAAATTTCAATTTTTCAACCCTGATTACACTATAAAAGTATTCTGCATACCGATCAATATTTATCCACCACTCGAAAGACAATATAATCAAGGAAATCAACGTAAAAGATGTTCTAAACTTAATGGAATATCTTAAGAGCTGTGATGTTTGATAAAAGATCGATTGGTCATCACCGTTGATCAATACTCTTATAGCACAAAATGCGTATAACCCAAAAAAGAAAATTGAATGCAGTAATAGAGGATACGAAAGTGTTGTTTTTGGTTTCTTGGATAGATCAAATGTAAAAGGGGAGATTCCCATTAATGTTGCAAGAATTATGAGTGGTCTCAATGCTTCAGTGATTGAGTTAGCAGTGAGAAGACGATCCAAAAACTTTGCCATTTCAGTCAGGTTCACTCCACAAGGCACAACGCTGAATGAATGAACATTTTGTCACTGTTTAGTGAAGACAGTTTAATTTAATTATTTTAAGTCATTTCAACTGAGTGTTTCTATTATACCATATATAATTGTACAATTAATAGCGAAAAATCGTTAGTTGAAAATTATATAATAGTTAAATTAACAAATATAAAATGTAGCTTGTCATGTGATGAATGTTTAAATTTAATCCTGATTATCAGTTTCAAAATAAGTTTAATTAAGGTCTGGTAACTTAACCCGATTTTCATGTCTTTTTTGGAGGGCGTTTTTTTGTAGGAAAATATAAATGAATCGTTTTGGATAATGAAGATGTTTTTATTTACATATTAAAGACACAATTTTTTTTTTTTTAGAATTTTTTTTTAGTTTATTATTATTATTATTATTATTGATCGAAGTTGGCACCTCGAAAAAAACGCGCGTGGGTGGCCCCGGTGATTTTGGCTCTTGATGTTATCTGAAATCAAAAATTCTTGAAAATTCTTAATCTAAAGATATGTCATTCTGGTCGGAACTACAGAAGTTAAATTTCATCGATAAATAACAAAATGGCGGACATTGAAAAAAAAAGTCAGCAAAGAAGGGGTTGTAAAATAAAAAGTAAGGGGTGAAAAAATGTCTCGGTAGTTCCGACGAGAATGACATGTCTTTAGATTAAGAATTTTCAAGAATTTTTGATTTCACATAACATCAAGAGCCAAAATCACCGGGGCCGCTCACGCGCTTTTTTTTCGAGGTGCCAACTTCGTTCAATAATAATAATAATAATAAACTAATAAATTAATAAAAAAAATCTGGATCTTTAATATGTAAATAAAAACATCCTAAATATCCAAAACGATTCATTTTTATTTTCCTACAAAAAAACGCCCTCCAAAAAAGACATGAAAATCGGTATAAGTTACCAGATTACCTTAAAATAAAACAAAAAATGAAATTCAGTCCTCTTACTTACTTTATATGGCCGTATAAGTTTTGAAGAGTTTTAGTCTCCTTGATAATTTTATTACAATCTTTTTGCCAGAACATTAATCATCATGCGCTGTCTAGGCTTTCCAAGAGGTCTTGCTCCTTCTGGTCACGTCCCCTACGTCTCTTAATCCATGCTTGGCGACTAACATTTATGGTGCTCGCAGGGGCTGTTAGGTCATTGTACGAATCTATTGATAGTTCCTATGCCTCCAAGTTCCCACTGCAACACTAGATCTGGCTCCCAGGACTATTCGTTGGTGAATGTACGTTCAGAAGCCAAATACTTTTGACTTTAGAGAGTATTGTTTTCCTAGTACCCTCTTTCACGCGTTCCTGATATTTTACCTGTTCTCAAATATATCCCTTAAACTATAAATATGTCTGCAATGTCTTTTGGGAAAATATACTGATTTGATTAGATTAATAATATTCTCAAATCAGTTTATTCTTTGTTGTTCTTTCATGGTCATTGTCCATGACTCCGAACCATTTATCACCACTGGCATGATAATGGTTTTATAAATGTCCAGATTGGTGTTTCTGGATAAAATCTTGGACTTTAGGAACTTTTTCAAGGAGGCTGCAGGACGTAGATCTCGGGGTTCCGACTCCACATGCATATCGTTGGTTTCCGTCATGACCAGGTAAATGAAAAATTCGTTACGCAGTCAGTTCTATTTCACTTTTTAAATATTTTAACTTGTTTCGCCAGCTTTTCCAATCACCCTCAGACACATCAATGAGCATTAACCAAGACGTTTCTATACTCAATATAGACGAAAGCATCATGCTGCCGACTATACGAAATAAAATACAAACAGCCCGAAGAATATTAAAAATTGCAATAATCTTTATGTTGAGAATAAAAGTTTATTTTCACTCTTTACAGACATGTTTCGGATGGTACTATGACTCTTTGGTGTGGATATTTTATCAATAGAATGATACAAAACAATACCATGTATTCTAAATGAAAGAGAGTAAAGTTTGGTCTATAGACAGTCGGAAATGTTATTTAAGCTTGTAGGGCAATGGGAACATATAAAAAATAGGATTTCAAGTTAAATTATTTTGAGGGTTTACCTATATTATTTTCTTGACTGTTTTTTTTTATGTTCATATTCCAATATATTTTAAGGTTTATATTAAAAAAATATACAGTTTTCAATAATTTTATTTATTATTAAAGATAAGTAACAAATTTCTACCATTATTTTCACATCATCGAAAAATCAGAACCATTTAACAAATATGTTTCTGAAGAATGTAATTAAGTGCTATATGAATATTCGATGTTTTTAAATGTTTATTTTAATTATATATCCACAACATTAAATGGTGGCAAGTATAGAGGTAAGCAAAAATATATTGTATATTTAATACGGGTTTGTTACATGTAATTTATTAACAAAAAAAGTCTATTAATATAATTGAAACAATAGTAATAAAGAAATCTAAACACTTCCAATGGTCTTGTTAAGAGTATCACCCAATAACTCAGGGTTCTCCCAAAGGGCTACAGAGAACTGTATAAGAATTATAAGGTATGTTGTAGTGGCACCAATAATCTGAAAAGAACATTAAAATTAACAAAACAAAAGAAAAAGAATTAAAAGAATTAAACAGTGTTAAACCTACAAATATTTCCTCAAAGAATTAAATAACTTGACATTATTTTATTTAACTTATTGAACGCTTAGTCATTAACACTGTGGAATTCCATAGTAATATACTTAGGAAATTGAAAATAACTTAATAATATTATAAAATAATAAAAATAAAAAAATATTTAAAAACCCGACATGTTTCGGACATGTTCACTCCCATCTTCAGGTGTGAAAATATAATAAAAACTAAACAAAGAAAGATTAATATAAAAACACATTTAAAATTCGATACAATAATTCAAATTAAATGCGTTTTTATATTAATCTTTCTTTGTTTAGTTTTTATTATATTTTTACACCTGAAGATGGAGGTATCCTCCGAAACACGTAATGTTATTCAATATATTTTTATAAATATTTTGTGGATAAGTACATTATTTTATTTCATCACATTATATAAAAATTCGAGAAAGAAGCCAACCGAAGAATTCAGTTGGGTTGGGCGGCCTTTGGGAAATTACGTCATGTTTTCACTTCCAAAATACCACAATGCCTCAAGACTAAAGTCTTCAACCAGTGTGTTTTGCCAGTCATAACATACGGAGCCGAGACGTGGACATTGACAAAAGGTCTAGTCTACAGATTCAAGGTTGCCCAACGCGCCATGGAAAGAGCCATGCTTGGAATAACCTTGAGGGATAGATTTAGAAACGAATTTATTCGACAACAAACCAAGGTGACTGAGGTGGCTCTACGGATAGGCGGGCTGAAGTGGCGGTGGGCTGGCCATATCTGTCGGAGAACCGACAGCCGATGGGGAAGACGGGTTCTGGAGTGAGACCGCGTACAGGATTCCGTAGAGTTGGACGTCCCCCTGCCCGCTGGACCGACGATCTGAAGAGGATTGCTGGACATGGATGGATGGGAGCGGCAATGGATAGGGGGCGGTGGAGGGCTTTGGGAGAGGCCTACATTCAGCAGTGGATGACAGACGGCTGATGATGATGATGATGATGATATAAAAAACAACTTAGCTAAACATTACGCCATCTCCCCGAAAGAGTAGACATAAATAATGGAACTCCACAAAGTTTGAAATGACCTTAGAGAGGCGAAACATGTCATTCCCATATATTTTATTAAAACTTCTAGAAAACAGACGTTTTCATTCGTATTCATGATTTTATATGGAGAACATTTAAAAAAACATTTTTGTCTTACACTTCTTCCTTATTTAGTAGTGTATTAAGACAATAATTGTTATTACCGTGAATAGTAGAGTGTTGTCAATATTGAACAGTCCCATTACGGAGAAAGTAGGTTGCCGATGGAGAATGTATGTGGAAAACCTATGCAACTGAAAGAGAAAAGAACAATTTTATCAATAGAAATTATCACATTCACGACCTTAGTGGCAGAGTGGCAATAGCCATACTGCCACACAAAAGAACCCGGATTTGATTCCCTACGATGGCAGTGTGATTCTGGTGACACCGCTAACTACCTATTACACGTCATGAGAATCAATATGATAGCTCAATATTTTTTTAGCTCTTGCTGTAATGTTGTAAAAGTTATTCAACAAAATAATGTTAATAATAATAATAGTATTTTTGCGAACGAAGAAATAATAAATTGTCAAGAGCATAATGCTTAAGAAACTTGATTACTGCACATTATGAGAAACGATTGATACAATTTTTTGCAACTGATTGTCTAAGGTAAAATTAACGGAAAACGAAGTGTCAGGAAAATAAGAAAATCGTGGATAGATAACATTCGAGAATAGTTAAGTTGCAGCACAACATTCATATTTAGATAGGAGAGGAAGATGAAGAGGACAAAGAATATTTATAATATTTCGTGGTTAATTGAAGCTTTAAATAAAAATATAAAAAAAGTGTTAAGATATTATCCATAATACCTCATCGCAAACATCTTCAGAGTCTTCTTGAATCAATAATTTATTTACAAGTACTCCAGTGTCGTGTGACTGAAAAGTTTATATACCTGTTATGTACGTTTTAAATTCGTGAAAAATGACAGCATCTTACAATGGTAAAATGTGTTTAAATGCTCCATTTTTAATATAATCAAATTATTTTACAGAAATCCCTTGATGGAAGTTCATTTTTAATAATAATTAAATAAAACAATGTTTTTAAAACTACTTCCACTTTTGTCTTAATTTCGAAATTCAGTAATAATAAAAATAAAATTACCGTTTTTTGCAAACGTTATATATGAATATGTAAGCGATAATAAAATTCAAAATCCATTGTAATGAATATGAATCTTCTTGAATACCTGTAATACCAATATTTAAATTCAGTAAATTTTAAATAAATATTTTTGATTATTTTTGTATAGAATCATGTTTACCACCCCTGATCTGTATGTATATAAAGGACTAAAGTAACTATAATGTCACCAGTCTGTCGATGGTCAGTTTGGTGAAACCGGTCGCTGTGTAGTTATGTAAAATGGAAGTAGTCAAAAAACATAGTTTTATTTAATTATTATTTAAATGTTCCATATAAAGATCACAGTGAAAACCAGTCAATTGGGATGGATTGGGCACGTATGTCGAGTCAGAAAAACCAGAGCAATAAGAACCTGTACGCTTCAAACTATTCGGAGTAAGACCTCTAGGAAGGGTTAGACAGCGTCGATAATGTTCTGGCTGATCTGGCTAGGTAGGGCGAAAAAAACTTCTGAGGATCGAGGAGCTTAGAATAAAATCATCAAGGAGGCTAAAACACATTCAAGAGTCGTACGGCCACATGAAGTATAATCAGTAGATATGTAACGTATGTAGATTTAAAAAAATGACTAATATCAAGGATTTATATCAATGATAGCCAAGCGTTCTATCCCCTAGACCACCACCAGGTTATCCCCTTGCCTAAAACATAATATTAGTAATATTTTACTGACCAAATTTTACCATGCGCCAGTAAATATTACATTTTATATTTCATAAGATAACAAATACAAACAAATTATACTGTTCTTTATTAGTAAAGTTTGAAAAAGATCAATTAAAAGATAAAAGTTAATTAACAAATACGAAATAGCAGCTATTGTTATATAGACTGTTTAATAAAAAAATCGTTGTAAATGAATTAAAGGGTGAATTATGTAGGTATGTATGTTAAATTAAGATATTTCACTTTATGTGAGCTTAAGGTGGCAATACTGTGGAATTCCATTTTTAACTTGGAATGAACACTAAAAATATCCACTTTTTTATGAAATATTTTTACAAATTGACATATTTTTAATGACATGTTTTGGAGGTCACCGCCATTCTCAAGTGTAAATATAAGTTTATCAAATGTTAAGTTGGAGTTTCATTGCTAATTGGGGATGTGCTATATTGCAAAGTGACACTTCTTTTAATCTTTTTGACCGTGGCACTTTATATCAGTGACATTTTAAAAAGTACACATTTTAAACAGCAACAAGTGATACTTTATTACAGTGACGCCTTTTAACAGGGGCCTTTTAAATCGACACTTTTTATCAGTGACAACTTTTAACAGTGACACTATTTACAATTGATATTTTTTTAAAGTGACACTTTTTATCATTTTGATCGTGGAACTTTATATTAATGACATTTTTTAACAGTGACTCTTTTTAAAATTGTCATTTTTTACAAATGAAACTTTTTATCTTTTTGACCGTGGCACTTTACATCAGTGACACTTTTTAACGGTGACATTTTAAAATGTACACTTTTTAAGAGGGACACTTTAAAAGTGACACTTTTTGTATTTTTGACCGTGGCACTTTACATCAGTGACACTTTTTAAGAGGGACACTTTAAAAGTGACGCTTTTTAATCTTTTTGACAGTGGAACTTTCTATCAGTGAGATGAAATACCAACAATGAAAGGGCAATTTTTAGTTTATCTTCCAGAACAGCTAATATTCATTCGTATTAATTAGAAAAGTGGAGATTTTTTAAATTGTCACTATTTAAAAGTGACACTTTTTATCTTTTTGACCGAGGCACTTTATATCAGTGAGATGAAATACCAACAATGAAAGGGGAATTTTTGTTAATCTTCCACAACAGCTAGTATTCATTCGTATTATTTAGAAAAATGGATATTCACATAGTTATGTTATATAAATTCTCCACCCAAGTAGGAACATAAATATTTTTATCAATATAATTTAAGATATTTTAATTAAAAAAATAATAATATTCACCATTCGAATACACATATTACAAACGCTTGTCAGAATTAACACATATACTATATTTGCGAGGCTTTGGTGTAGAGAAAAATAGAACAAGGATAATAAAATAGTTGAAAAATCCCCGAAGTACACTGTCGTTACAATGCCCAGGACGTAAAATAAGTTCAGAACTATCGAAATAAACATTCCCTGTATTATGATGGATATTTTATACGAGTAAGCCCTATACATACTATCAGTGACGTCACAAATCGCATCATATAAATCCCAAATTAATTTAATTCTTGCAATAACATTTCTACTGTTGATTTCTTTATTTGGGTCTTTTATGAATAGTTCATTGTCTTCAAGCAATTTTACGTCAAGGCCCTGAGTAATTTTTTTGTCGCAAATCTTTACTAATTCTCTATTTAAGAAAATAATATCTTTTGATAGCATGAAAACAGAAAACACATATAGTAACAAACATATTTCATTGAAATATCCCGGGCCATACAAGCTAAATATTATGTTCCAATTGGAATCCCAATCTCTTACGAAGTATACCACGGTAAATTCTATACTAAAATTTATAGTTTGTGTTACCACAACTGTGACTAAAGACCACCTGTACATTTTATTATAGTTGTGAGGAAAGCCGAGTTTTGATTTTAATATGTGAACCCTTACTATACGGCTGAGGTATTTTGCATACCGATCGATATCTATCCACCATTCAAAAGCCAACAATATCATACAAAATAAAGAAAAAATGATTCTGAATTTAATTGAATATCTAAGCAGTTGTGACGTTTGATATAAAACTGATTGGTTATCATCGTCGACCAAAACACTCAAAGCGCAAAATGCGTATAAACTAAAAACGCTCCACGAATATAAAAATAAAGGATACGATATTTTTGTTTTTGGTTCTTTTGAAAAGTCAAATGAAAAAGGAGATATTCCCGAAAATGATGCAATAAATGTGAGAGGTCTCATCGCTTCTGTGATAGAGTTAGCTGTCAAGAGTCGCTCAAAAAAATTTAACATTTTAAACCACTTTTCTACACAAAATCCGAGATGAGATATGTCTAGTTTTTTTGTGTGTTTATCAAACAGAGGATCAAACATTAGTTAAATATTAAATATTTTTTCCATTTGAAGAATGTTCTTCATTAAGCTATGACAGTTAAAATGTTTTAATCATATTAAATATTAAGCGTTTTTTATTCAATTGCATTATTATCGTCCAGAAACACCATTAATTTAATAGAAAAAATTAACGAAAAACGGGAAAAAAAGAATTTCAACAAATTATTGAAGGTGTCATGGTAATTAGGGATATTACCATTCAAAATGTTATTACGTAATCAAATTAGTCGCTTAGGGTACAGGTTGTAATATTCTATTTGTTAATTATTGCCAACCTGCCTTTGGTGATGCCAGTAGGAAGAGCAATTCGGACGCTGAATCTTATCATCTCGGATTTGGACTTTTTCAGTGTCAGTGAGGCAGTATTCATAAAAAAAATATTGCAAACTCTGGAAAGAGTACTGCCTCACTGACGTCGACATATTTGGATTCCTTCTGATATGTATGATTTTTTTTGGTATTATGTTGTTTTGTTTTTTTATCTTTATAATACCGTTTTGTGTCCAAATGAGTCGCCTAAATTGTTTATCGTTTGTAATGTCTCATTTGTAAATGTATAAATAAATAAATAAATAAATGTTAAATGTTAAATTATAAATAAATATAGTTTTATTTTAACTTAAAGCGGTTAAACTCCAGAATTACATAACTAATTTGAGATAATAATGAAGCTTTGTTAAATAAAAACAATTTTAACATTTTTATTAAATTAAATAACTTACCATTACGTGTCCTTGAAGGCGTTGGCAGAAATAATGGATCGTAAAATCTTTCTGACATAGTAATCATGATTCCTCAACATTCATACATCATGTTTTGCACATAAGTTTCATCGTGACAAGTTAGTCTTTCTCTCCTTAGTCTTTCTCTATTTCGTTTATTATTATTATTATTATTTTGTTGAATCGCTCTTTACATCATTACAGCGTGAGCCAAATCGATGTAAAGGATAGCTACCATATTGATTCTCGTGACATGTGATAGGTAGCTAATCTATCGCCATTTTATTGTCACGTGAATTCTTCACCAGACCAAAGACCGTGTGACAATCACACTGCCATCGACGGGATTTGAACCTGGGACCTTCGGGGTGGCAGTCAAAGCATTTAGTAAACATACTTTTTAACTTAAAGCAGTTAAACTGCATAATTACAATTTCAATTTGAGATCGTAATTAAGAAAAGAAAAACGATCTACCTTACCATCATGCTGTCGCCTTAAATGTAATACTTCTGTTGCTTCCTCGACATTCATACTCCGACACACGTGACCGACATTAAATATTAAATTGATTTGACCGTGTTAAGTTTTCCTCGGTCTTCCTCTATTTGTAGTTACAATATTTACATCCTAAACGTATACTTTTGTGACCATTCTTTCTTTATTAATTATTTTCATGTTTCCAAACCATCTTATAATGACCATTTCATTATTTTGTTCATAAAACTTTCATTCGCAATTTGTTCATATCTTAATTTTGCAATTAATACTCTATTATATACAGATTCATCACACATTCGTCTAAGAGAGAATTTCTACTACATTTATTCAACTTTCATTATTAAATAAAATAAGAATACACTTTTAGTAATTTGTATTAAGACCACTTTATTTGGTAACACCGACCGGTTTCGCTCCCGTCGATTGATTATCTCATTTATAATCTAATTTATAATTTGATCCAAATTAGATAATTTGGAAGCACTAGAAATTAAGAAAACCCTTAACAATAATCTACCCTTAATTAATAATCAAACTAATCTTTCCCATAGTCCCATTCTAGCAATTTTCAGCACTGAAAATAATTTTAAATATTCCCATAATAATAAAAAGTAAATTAAAAACATTTTACTCCCTTGTCTGCCACTAAAATCTGAATTAGAAAGTCTTCATAATTTTTCCCTAATGAGCATGACTCACCGTCTTAACGGTCTATTCGTCCTTGCTTCCACTTTCTCTAACCCCCACTCTTTCTCCCCTCCACGTTATATTTATTTCTTCATAGGTTGTTCTCTGATATTATATTTGGTTTACTCTTTCACCCTGATGAAGCTCCAGCGGGAGTGAAACCGGTTGGTGTTAGCAAATAAAGTGGTGTTAACACAAATTACTAAAAGTTCATTATTATTTTATTCAATAATGTCACACCACAAATTAAGTGCTTCATATGATAGTTTTCATTATTCAGTTATTACGAAGCCCTGAGGAAGCTTGGGTACAAGCGAAACTAGTCGGCAATTAAAATAACCGCATAATGGTGAAAAACAAACGGCAGTGTTACTAACTAACTAACCATCACGCCGTCTCCCCGAAGGGGTAGGCAGAAAGAATGGACTGCCACACTTTTCTTTCCTGACATATTTCTCTCGCTTCCTCAACATTCATACATCGTGTCATGCACGCGTCGATTTCTCTGACTCCTCACATGGCCGACATTCAATATTTGATTTATTTGATCGTGCCACGTTTTCCTCGGTCTTCCTCTATTTCTGGTTCCATTTACATCATTAACATATAATTTTTTTACCATTCTTTCTTCATTCATTCTTTCCATATGTCCAAACCATCTTAATGATCCTTTCATTATTTTGATCATGACACCATCATTCGCACCGCATTCACTTCTTATATTTTCATTCGACACTCTATCATACACAGAGTATCCACACATTCGTCTAAGAGATCTCATTTCTACTGCATTTGTTCTACTTTCATCCTTATTTTGCCAGTTCCATGCTTCGCTTCCATACATAACTGCAGTGTTTTTATTTTAAATATAAATAATAATAAAAAAATCATTATTATTTTGCGTTGTTCAGTTTATCAGTATCTGAATAATAATTGAGGCGGGACAAATAATGCGAAACTTGTTGTTAAAACATCGAATGCTTCATAATAAAAAAAATACTCGTATATTAAACGTAACATCTCTTTACAACCCTTAGCTTTCCAAGTACCGACATAAATACAATTCCAAGTTGCGTATGTTTCTTACAAAATTTATGTTACTATCCGATCTGGCTGTAAAAATAGAAGAAATAATGGGCGCGTCTCTGTAATACTGTCCTATAAATAAATACCCCACAGGCGCTACGTTGCCTTTCCCCCTCTTAGTTCCTACCTCTTGGCACACCTCCTCGGACTCTTCTTGAATCAGTAACTTTTTGACCAGCGTCCCCAAGTCGCCAGCCTGGAAATCACGTGATATTTAAGTAAAGTCAGTCCAAGGGAATATTGCTATTTTTTATAGACTAATATCATATTGCGCAGACTAATATCATATGGCGCATTGAAACTGACATGTGAATTCAGGTGTTGGACTTTAACATATATACAACTTCCGAAAATTTGTCAGACATGGTCATAAGAAAGGTGGAATGGGGAATTTTGTAATTACATAAAGCGTGCGTTTAGCCCAACCAATGACAGGTCATAAGTCTTGTAAACACCTTGATCAACCATATTCAGTTTCCAATTTGCATATTCGTCACTATTGAGATATAATTAAATCATGAATTGATAACCCGCAATGGGTGAAATCCAGTATTTTTATACAAGTATATGTATACATTAAAAAAAATATATCATAAATTTTAATCAATGACATTGAATTTTATTTTACATTCTTCAATTTGAGCAGAAAATAGCACATTATTAAGAAGAAAAAATCTGGTAATATCCAGGATTGAACCCAAGTCCTCAGGATCAGGAGTCAAACGTCCTTACACCTAAATCACCGCCCGATTTTGAACATCGAATCCTTGCCATCTAGCTTAAATCTGTACAAACTGTTTTTTTTTTGTTCTATAAATTGAAGATTAAAGTGATAACACTGTAATTACATTGTAATTTCGAAAAAACTAGGCAGAGAGAATGGACCGCCACATTACTCTATCCTGGCACACCTTTCTAGATTCCTCCACATTCATACAGCGAGTCATACTCGCACGTTGATTCTTCCGACTCCTTACATGACTAACCTTCAAAATTTGATTAATTTGGTCATGCCATGTTTTCCTCGGTCTACCTCTACTCCATACTCCATTTACATCATTAACGTATACCTTTTTTTAACCATTCTTTCTTCACCCAAGCGCTCCATATGTCCAAACCAACGCAGTGATCCTTTCATATTTTTGTTCATAATACCTTCTTCTGCTCTACATTCCTTTCTTATATCAGCATTTGAGATTCTGTCGTATATCGTTCTATCACACATACGTCTGAGGGACCTCATCTTTACCGCATTTATTCTGCTCTCATTCTTCTTTTGCCAGTTCCATACTTCGCTTCCATACATAAGGCTTGGGACCAGAACTTTATTATGAACGGCCATTTTCGCTTTCATTGATAAATTCTTGTTTCCAATAACTATTTTTAAAGCTCCATTCGCTTTGTTACCCACACCAACCCTTCTTTCGACGTCACTATCCGTTCGGCCATTCGCTGTGAACGTGCTACCGTAATACACAAATTCACACACCTACGCCATTACAAATATTTGATAATACCTTGCAAGGTTTGCGAAGTGCCTTGCAAAATGCCTGTCTCATTAAATAATATACTAATATTTAATGAGATTGGCCTACTAACTATACTAGTACGTACGTACCCTTATTATGCACTCCTCACAGATGGTAGAAACGAGATAAACATAGAGAGTATTGATGCTGCTCTGGTGCAAAGCGAAATAAAAGAGAGACATGAGCTCTTGGGAATTCTGTCCCAAGAACGTCGAGACCATAACACTTAGAATATAAAATAAGTTGATTATAATCGTAATGAAGTTCACAAAGAGTATAAGAAGCATTTTAAAATAATAAGCACTATATACAGATTCGGATGCATCGCAAATTAGATCGTATGCCATCCAAATTAAATTGACCTTAACCACAATTGCCGTATTATTTATTTCTTCATTGGGATCTTTTATATATCTTTTGATCGATGCCTTATCATAGCTAGGAAAACGCCTACCCAATCCTTTTACTAACATCTGATCACACATCGTTGATAGTTCTTTAGTTAATAGCGTCAAATCAATTTTCATCAGGTTAACGCAGAAGGCGTAGGACATCATATACATTTTAGTAAGATACCCCGGGCCGTATAGAGCCACCATCAATTCAAATGAATATTTCGTATTTTGATGCGTTATGAAGATGCCTACCACGGTCTCACTTATAACATTTAATACCTCGACTGCAATTATAGCACTAACAGATTTTCTCAAGAGTTTGCCGTAGTTGACACTGATACCTAATTGCACTTTGATTTCGTCGATATTAACAAAGTTATTTAAGTTTACCGCGTATCGATCAATGAAGAAAAAACTCTCAATAAACGTGGCCATGATACATTGTAAACTCATCGCTATTTTGGAGTTCGTGGAATATTTTAATATGTGTATAGAACTGAAAAAACTTGACGACTCCTCGCTGTGGATTACTGTGATCACAGCACTCGCAAAGTATGTCGTGTGCAAGCAGAGGGAATATATGAATAGGGGATAACAAATATAGCATCTAGGTTTTTTATCTTTCAGGTCGAACTTGAAGGGGTAGATCCCTGTGAGAGACGAGACCCATAGAACTGGTTTAATAGCATCTAGAAATGATTTCGGCGATACGAAGGACTGTAATATTTTAAACATCTTAACAATAAACTATTAGACCATTTGTAACAGCGAACGACAGCTTACTAACATTATCAACACTATTCACTAATATTAATCACCTTGGACGGCATTTCATTAATTATTATAAGTAACTACGGTTGAAAACATTAATCATTGTTCAGTTGATAACTACCCTGTAATTAATTACAGCATAAAGCGATTTTAACTTTGTAACATATTTTTTATATAATTTAAAATAGATCGCTTGTGATATCATTACCTTTTTTATATGAAAACAAATAAAATTTAATTTTAAAACGTTAATCGCCTGTCATTTTCATTTAAAAAAATCCAAATAGCATTTAGAAAATAATTTATTAACACTTTTATACAAGTAAAGTAAAAACTAACTAACTAATTAACCATCACGCCGTCTCCCCAAAGGGTTAAACAGAAAGAATGGACTGCCACATTTTTCTTTCCTGACATATTTCTCTCGCTTCCTCAACATTCTCTGACTCCTCACATGGCCGACATTCAATTTTTGTTTTTTTTAATCGTGCCACGTTTTCCTCGGTCTTTCTCTATTTCTGGTTCTATTTACATCGTTAACAGATTATATGTTATTTTATTTTATAGTTCTCATGACATGCTTCTCTCGATTCCTCAACATTCATAGATCGTATCATGCAACCACGTCGATTTATCCTACTCCTTACGTGACCTACATTCAATATCTGATGTGTTTGATCTGTCACGTTTTCCTCGGTATTCTTCTATTTCTATCATAGTTTAATTTACATCTTTAACATATACTTTAGGTTAGTTGATGTGGATTGTAAAATGTAATTAATGTTAAGGTAGATTTTAGTGGTTGTGGGAAATGCTTAGAGACGGCGATGAGGTCCGCCACCCATCACGTTGCATTTTCCGCGGGGGCGAACAGAGGAGAGTGGAGTGCCGCATTGGTACTTGGAATATTAGAGGAGGTATGGAAGGGAAGTTAAGTGAGATGTGCGATGAATTTAATAACAAGTGTTTGGATATTTTGTGTGTGACTGAATGCATGGTTAAAGAGTGCGGATCTAGAGAGCATGATAATAAGTTCATCTTATGGTCAGGGGTATCACAAGAACAAAGGGGAGGTCAGGGTGTGGCAGCGATTCTAGCTCCAAGGATGGTAGAATGTATGAAAGGATACGAATGTATAAGTCCTAGACTGATGTGGATCCGCTTCAAAATTGGATTGACAAGAGTATTACTCATAATTGGGTATGCTCCTGTTAATAGCGAAGATGAAGCTGTGAAAGATGAGTTCTGGGATAGTGTAAACGAGATAGCAGCGAGTAAGAACGTGAACGAAAGAATTATTTTAGCAGGAGATTTGAATGGATGGGTAGGAATCCAAAGGACTGGTTATGAAGAATGTCTCGGTAAGTATGGTGATAGTAGGACGAACGATAATGGAAGGAGAGTGCTTGGTGTATGCCTGGAGTGGAGCCTCTTTGTGTCAAACACGATGTTTGATCATAAGAGGATCCATCAGTATACATGGGAGAGAGGGAATGAAAGGACGACTATCGATTACGTCATCGTTGACTCTAGATTACGGACGGACACTGTAGATACCAGAGTGTTCAGAGGGGCCGAACTCGGAACTGACCATTTTTTGGTGGTGACAAAGATAAACCTGTTCCGAGGTTGGCGCACCAAGAAGAACAAAACAGTGACCGCCCCGTCTAGAGTTAAAATAGAAAAACTCCAAATCGATGACGTAAAAGAGAGTTATATGACGAAAGTGAATGAGAGGCTGAGTGGTCGAGAATCTGAATTTATAAGTATAGACGAGATCTGGAACAAATTGAAAGAAAGTCTATGTGAAACAGCGAAAGAGGTATGTGGTACATGTGTGCAAGGAAGAAGGAATGGAGATGCTTAGTGGGATGACTGTGTAAAAATTCTGGTCAAAGAAAAGAAGGATGCATGGTTAAATATGATATCTGTGGATAAAAGAGATTGCGAGAAATATAAAAGAGCAAAAGAAGCATACAAAGTTTGTAAGATGAATGTCAAGTTGAAAGTGAGAGAGAAAAAGGATAAACTGAAGGAGGAAGACGGTCTCAAGATGACGAGTCACTTTCAGAGCAACATAAAAATGTTCTGGAAGGAAGTCAAAAAGGCCCGGAATCCTCCCGAAAATGGTTGTGCGAAAGCAATTTTGAGTTGTGAGGGAAGAATGATTACTGATTTTGACAGTATACAAGGAAGATGGATGGAATACTTTAAAGATGTATATGGCAGTGAAATGACTGAGAGTTCAATGAGAAGGAGCGTTACAAATGTGAGTTGTACGAATAGCGAAAGAGATATGACAGAAATAAGTTTGAACGAAATAGTAAAATCTGTAAGCTGTATGAAAGGTGGAAAAGCTGTTGGTTATGATTGTGTCGCTTTGGAGTTTATTAAAAACGGTGGGCCGGTTGTTGCAGCGTGGTTATACAGACTCTTTAACCAGTGTTTAGAGGAAGGATATACGCCGCTCGACTGGAGGAGGGCTGTTATCATGCCTCTATATAAGGGAAAGGGGTCTCGTATGGACTGCGGAAATCACCGGGCAATAAGTCTGTTAAGCGCCGTTGGTAAACTCTACGGCCGAATTTTAATAGAAAGAGTAAAAAAGACGACGACTGAAAGAGTATGGGATGTTCAAGGCGCTTTTATGACCGGAAGAGGATGTATGGATCAGATTTTTGCACTTCGAACGCTTGCGGAGAAGTTTATGGCCAAAAACCGTAAGCTTTTCTGTGCGTTTGTCGATTTGCAAAAAGCCTATGATCGAGTGAACAGAGATAAACTGTGGTCAATCTTGTCCGAATACGGAGTGAGCACAAAACTGATACGGGCGGTTGCTTCTCTCTACGAAGGGAGCACTGCCAGTGTTAGGGTAAATGGAGACATCACGCCTTGGTTTGATATCACGAAGGGTGTTAAGCAGGGCTGCGTGATGTCTCCATGGTTGTTCAATCTGTATATGGACAAGTGTATGAAAGAACTTAAAGGTATAAATGCTGGTGCTAAGATGAGTGATTTATCTGTAAACTGTCTGCTTTACGCGGACGATGCCGTTCTCGTTGCGGATAGTGCGGACGAATTACAAATCTTGGTGTCGAGAATGAATGAGGTATGCAAGTCAAATGATTTAATGATGAATGTCGGAAAGTCAAAGGTGATGGTTTTCGAAAGGGAAGAGCAAATGACAGTTTGTAATATAAGTGTGAACGAAGAGAACTTGGAACAGGTGAGGGAATTTGTGTATTTAGGTAGTATGTTCACAGCAGATGCCCGAACGGATAGTGACGTCGAAAGAAGGGTTGGTGCGGGTAACAAAGTGAATGGAGCTTTAAAAATAGTTATTGGAAACAAGAATTTATCAATGAAAGCGAAAACGGCCGTTCACAATGGAGTTCTGGTCCCAACCTTAATGTATGGAAGCGAAGCATGGAACTGGCAAAAGAAGGATGAGAGTAGAATAAATGCGGTAGAGATGAGGTCCCTAAGACGTATGTGTGGTAGAACGATATACGACAGAATCTCAAATGCTGATATAAGAAAGGAATGTAGAGCGGAAGAAGGTATTATGAACAAAATTATGAAAGGATCGCTGCGTTGGTTCGGACATATGGAACGCATGGATGGAGAAAGAATGGTTAAGAAAGTATACGTTAATGATGTAAATGGGGTACGAAGTCGAGGCAGACCGAGGAAAACATGGCATGACCAAATTAATCAAATTTTAAAGGTTGGTCATGTTAGAAGTCGGAGGAATCGACGTGCGTGTATGACTCGTTGTATGAATGTGGAGGAAGCTAGAGAGGTTTGCCAGGATAGAGTAGTGTGGCGGTCCATTCTCTCTGCCTACCCCTGCGGGGAAACGGCGTGATGGTTTTGTTGTTGTTGTTGTTGTAACATATACTTTTTTTACCATTATTTCTTCATTCTTTCTTTCCATATGTCCAAACCATCTTAGTGATCCTTTCATTATTTTGTTCATAACACCACCATTCGCACTCATTCACTTCTTATATTTTCATTCGACACTCTATCAAACACAGAGTATCCACGCAATCGTCTAAGAAATCTCATTTCTACTGCATTTATTCTACTTTCAACCATTTTTTGCCAGTTCCAGTTACAAGAAAAGTAGTTAAAACAAAAATATAAAAATACATTTAAATAATGTTTTTACTTTGTTCATAATTTGTGCCCATAACCCTGACGAAGCTCCGTCGGGAGCGAAACCGGTTGTTTCCATAAAACAAAATAAAGTGGTGTAAAAACCAAATAAAAATAGTCCATTGTTTTAGACGAAACACTATGATACTGAGAGCGTCGGTACTGAGAGCGTTACTGAGAGCGTCGCAACTGTTTCGCCAAATATCAAAATGACACTTGTTAGTTTGAATTGGTGTCGCGACACCCTCAGTGAATAAAAATAAATTGTGATATTATAACTTCTTCTTCTCCTTCTCCGGCGCTACAACCCTTGGTGGGTCATGGCCTCCTCAAAGAAACGTCTCCATCCCGTCCTGTCTCTGGCCGCCACCTCCCAGTCTTGCTGCTCCAGGACCCGACAATCTGCCACGGCACCATCCAGCCATCGCAGTATCGGCCTACCGATGCTTCTTCGCTCTGCTGGATTGTCATATAACACTCTTTTGGGGGGCTCCAGATCTCCCATGCGGTGCAAGTGCCCTAGCCAGCGCAGTCTGGTAATCTTTATAAACTATTTATAACAGTGTTATAAAGCGATATTATAACAGTGTTATAAATTTAAGCAGTAATAATGTTGAAGTATCATAGTGTTTAGGCCAAAACAATGGACTATTTAATTTTATCTATGATGCATTCATCTACCTTACATTTATTCCTTATTTAGTCGTTCAGTATTCTATCATAAATTTTTATAAATTATTTTTGAGTATTAATATTTATTGAATACCATCTATTTTGAATATTGCTATTTAAATTGAAATTACATATTCATTACATAATGTATAGTTTATTTAGAGTATTACGAACGGTCCCAATACATAAATAACTTATTAGAGTTCAATAATTGAAATTCAGTGGGAGTTTTGGAATAAATGTTGAAAGAGAAAACGATCCGCCATTAGTTTTCAATAGCGGCCATGTGGGTACGTATTATACAGAGCGATCCCGGGCCATTCGGTAGGGGCTGTTATTAGGTCGCTGTTGTATGGGGCTTACATAAATTAACCAGTCGGTCTTTTCAAGTAAAAACTAAAAAAATGGGGTCAATATGCTGTGCCATTGGTAAACACTGTTTTATAGGCAATGTTTTAACACCTTCAAATCGGATTTTTTATATAAAATTATGCATCAAGGTCTAAATAGAAAATGGTAACTTTTAATTATTTTAAACTTAGTGCTAAGCTGTACAACATGTTGATATCTATTAGTAAAACTAAGTGTATGACAGTTTCAAAACAGCCAATCACCTGCAAATTGATACTTGATAGTGAACCCATCTGGGTCATATACTGCGTGGGGAAAAGTACCACCTTCTCCAACTGATATTGGAGGGGAAAGTTGAGGGACGCCGAGGGCCCGGAAGGAGACAAATGTCCTGGCTGCGAAACGTGAGGGAGTGGACCGGCATCCGAAGTGTGGAGGAGCTGTTGCGAGCGGTGCAGGACAGGGACAGGTTCGCCGAGGTGATCGCCAACGTTGGGGGGACCCGACAGTGCACTTGAAGAAGAAGAATGAACCCATAGAGTAGGTCCAAAAATTCAAATACTTGGGCATACATCTCTCATGCCAAACGGATCTCTATAATGAAGTTCACGAGCAAACCTTCAAGGCGGCTGTAATATCTGGATGCTTGAAAGATTTTGTGTGGAAAAACAAGCATATGCAAGTGGAAAGCAAAGTGCGAATATATAATATAAGACATGTGTCAGACCCATAATGACTTATGGTATAGAATCGAGGGCTGACACAAATAGAACCAAAGCACTATTACGAACCACCGAAATGAAGACACTCCGCGCTATTCTGGGCAAAACACTGAGGGACAGAATCAGAAACACAGTAATACGTGAGACCTGCGATACCGAAGATATTGTCAGATGGGGCAGGAAAAGAAGACGCTTCTGGCCCGACCACGTAGAACGAATGAGCGACGATAGACTCCCCCAAGCAGCCGCAAACAACGTGCCAATGGGAACTCGCCAACCCGGAAGACCTGCGAAGAGATGGCGAGACAGTTGGAGTTCTGTGTCCCAGGAGACCTCGACGCCATAAAAACAGATCCACAGATCTATTAAAAGAGAAAGAAGAAGAAGATATTAAATAATAAAACACTTTGTATTTAACCACGGTACGGTTATTATAATTGATGCCAACTAGTTTCCCTTTATGCAATGCCAACTAGTTTCACTGTGATGACCTATGGATGCGAGACATGGACGTTAACTAATGAAGCAATGCACAAAATCAACGTTGCACAAAGGGCCATGGAAAAATCCATGTTGGGTATCTCGCTTAGAGACCATACACCCAACATGCATTTAATAAGACACACTAGGGTCACCGATGTAGGGATACGCATTGCGAGGATGAAGTGGCAGTGAAGAGGGATATTGTGCGGACGGCGGGAAGGGCCTGGAGAACACTGGCGATAGACCGAGAGAGATGGCGTGGGGGTGGAGAGGCTTACGTCCAGCAGTGGATGGAAACAAGCTGACGAAGAAAAAGTTTAGCCCAGTTACATCAGGGCAGTATAATAACTTAGTAATAAAGTTATTATACTGCCCTGATGAAACTTGGATCTAAGCGAAACTAGTTTGCATCAATTATATTTAATAACCATATCGTGGTTAAGTTTTACATGAATTAAAGTACAAAGGGTTTCATTATTTTATATCTATAAGATTAAAATGTCTAAGCACAAAGTGAGTGCTTCGTATGAAAATTTAATTTATTATTAATTGTTCCTTGAACAATGGTGTAAAACTCCATATTGAATATTCTATAAGTTTTATTATAAATTATGTGAATGACATGTTTCGCCAGTCTAAGGCATTATCAAACATTTTATAGTGTCTTAGACAGACCAAACATGTTATTCACATTAATTATAATAAAACTTTTAGAAAATAGACGTTTTATTTCGTATTAATTAAACAATAAATTACTTACAATAGGAAGCACAACTTGAAAAATTGACAATCGGATGGGTTTTTTGTAGGATTGTATAATGGTACCCTCAAGGAGTCGTCGATAGTCAGAGTAAGAAAGCGCAATAGCTAGCCAATTTCTAGAAAAATAATTTCAAACTTTTCAGCGTTGCTTATATATTAGAAATTTCGCTCACAAAATTTCACTTGTTTCAATGTGGCTGAGATCATCATCATCAGCCATCTGTCATCCACTGCTGAACGTAGGCCTCTCCCAAAGAACGCCAACGCCCCCTATTCATTGCCGCTGCCATCCATCCATGTCCAGCAATCCTATTCAGCTCGTCGGTCCAGCGGGCAGAGGGACGTCCAACTCTGCGGAATCTTGTACGCGGTCTCCACTCCAGAACCCGTCTCCCCCATCGGCCGTCGGTTCTCCGACAGATATAGCCAGCCCATTGCCATTTCAGCCCGCCCATCCTCAGAGCCACCTCAGTCACTTTAGTTTGTTTTTTGTGGTTTGGTGTTGTTGTTGTAAGGGTATTGACTGCCACCTCGAAGGTTCCGGGTTCGATTCCCGGCGAGAGCAGTGTGATTGTCACACTGTCTTTGGTCTGGTGTAGAATTCATGTGACAATAAAATGCCGATAGATTATCTACCAATCACATGTCACGAGAATCACAATGATAGCTATAATACCCTTTACATCGATTTGGCTCATGCTGCCATGATGTAAAGAGCGATTCAACAAAATAATAATAATAATCTCAAAGGTCACAATGTTTTCAATTTTAATAATTGCGTAGATTTTCATGGTTGGTAGCAATATATTTTTTGGGATCTTGGGAAATTCATGTGACTTGTCTTTCTGGACTGACGTTTCGTAGATTGTTGCAGTCTCCATATACCCTGAAGATGAGGATTTAGGTGGTCAGTTATAATAATTTAAATGGAGTAAATTTTCAATGTACAAGATACACAATAATTTTTTTTTTCAAAATGAACACCTGTTCAAATACAAATTCAGAAACTTGTTTATTATATTCATTATTTTTACCAATTTTATATCATAACCACCCCGAAAATGGAGAATGCAGAGATCCCCGAAACGTAGATACGGAAAGACGAGTACAGAAAGCGAGAGACAAAAAAATATATTGTTTTCAATTCTGCCATTCAATAACCCATTTTTCATGAAGTGGACTCGCCGCTTTCAGGATAACTGCATTCAATTGGGGTTTATTAAAGCGAAAGATGGACGAAGAGCTACCAGTGCAGCTGATATCTCGGAACCGTCGGAAAATTTCATTAAAAATATTGGCGGGACCCAAGCGGTTGGAAGGTTTCACGGATGAACGATTTTCAAATAAATATGGGTATTTTTCCCTTGAATACACTCTGCACCGCCAGCATTTCATGTTTTTTAATGCGGTGGGTTTTACAACGGCTTTGTTAATAAGTAAAGGCACCTGCCTAGCGCCTTATCTGATACACCGATATATTGATTTAACGAGTATTTTGAAGAATTCACCCATCAATATTAAATTACACTCGAATAATTTTAACACGTTTGAGAATTTTGTGCTTTGTTCTCTTTGAAAGAAAATATCTTCTTTTTATTTTTCTTTTTCAGCCTATTCCCGTCCACGCCTGAACAAAGACCTCTTCCATTTGTTTCCATGTCATTCTGTCCTGTGCAGACTGCATCCAGGTTATTCCGACGTGTCTGTTTAGATCATCCTTGCAGTCGCCCTGCACTTCTCTTCGCCGTCCACGGTCTCCAAGTCAGCAGTCTTCTTGTCCACTTTTCATCTGAGCTTCTGGCTACGTTACCTGCTCATTGCCATTTTAGAGTCGCCACCAGGTGGATGATGTCAGTGACCTTTGTTTTTTCTCTCACCGTATCGTTCCTGACTCTGTCTCTTAGGCTTATTCCTAACATGGCTCTTTCCATGTCTCTTTGGGTCACTCGAAGTTTCTCGGCACTTTGTTTGGAAAATAAATATCAACTGGCAGAACGCAGGCTTCATAGACTTTTCGTTTCAGGTTGATCGGTATTTTCCGGTTTTTAAGGATGTAACTCATGTTTCCGAAAGCTACCCAGCTTAGTCCAATTCTTCTTTTTAGCTCTGCGGTTTGAAAGAAATTACGCAGTATGAAAATAGTTTTTTCCACTTTTGAGTTTACTTTTCTCGACATGCAGCTTAGTTATTATATAATGCTTTCATAATACGGTGAACGGTATAATCTGTAGTATTAAATATTTAGCTGTTTTCTGACCAATGTTGTGGAACTTTTCTATATATTAAACGTTGGTGAAAATGGAGTTCTTGGAAGCTTGGAGTTGTCAGAAGATGGATGAAAGTAGGATTAATGCCGTAGAAACGAGGTCACTAAGATGAATGAGCAGAAAAAAATATAATATATATGATTTAATACCTAATGATGAAGTAAAAAAGGAATGTGAGGCAGATGAATGCGTCCTAAATAATATTAAAAAAGGGTCACTAAAATGGTTTAAACATATAGAAGAATGGTTGAATAGATGGACAAATAAGTCGAGAAAGGCCTAGGAAGACATGGCATGACCAAATTAATGAAGGTGGCCAAACTGAAAGGTGGCCATGTTCGAAGTAGGAACAGTCGACGAGCGTGCATATCACGATATGTAAATATAGAAGAGTCGCGAGAATTATGTCAGGAGAAAATAGTGTGGCGGTTCATCCTCTCTGCCTACTGAAACAGCGTGATGATTAGTATGTTAGTTAGTTAGCAAAAACGAACATTTTGTAGAAGTTTAATTATATTCTAATTGATAGACTTACGTTGTCAGTTTAAATAATTAAAATGGAGATAATTATCGATGTTCAAGAATCACAAAAAAATTTTTTTTTAAAAACAATTATACATATTTTTTCATTTTCATCAATTTTTCCAATGGATAATAAAGTTTTCCACCCTTGGGATGCATTAATAACATTATTTTACTCATATTATTAAAGCACTGTTATGTTACGTATCACAATTAATTAATTAATAACACCTGATCATGCCATCATAAGACGGCGAAACCGTGTTGACAATTTATAGAAATTAATAAATAAATTGTGATACGTATTATAACAATGACTCAAAATTAAAACAGCCAATAATGTTGAAGTATCATAGTGTTTAATGAAATTTTTTTTTATGTAAATTTGGTATCTCGCTGCCATCTTCTTGCAATGACAAAAAATATTATTAAAATTTTTTTTTTCATTAATTACAATGAACTTCTACCATGAAATTTCAAATAACATTTTTTTAATGTATAAATAAAGTGTAAAGTATAAATATAAAATAGCAAAGCATACATTGAAATAATATGTTTCTCAACACAGGAACCTATTTCGATTACGTGTATATATTGACTTCTACTATTAAAGGCAATTAGGTACCCGCGTCAGTCGTACCAATAAGGAAATCCGCGCATTAGTGGGCTCGATATTAGTACCCCATAAAGTAGGAACTGACTCGTATTTTAATTATTTACCAAAACAAATTCGAGGGGCAGGTAGCGAAACCAATCACACGTTTAAAATAAATTGTTCACCGCATTGTTTCACAGTGGGATTACGGTAGTGAAAGGCGCGTAAATTGCCTTTTAAGAGTTTAACTCCTGCTTACCACGGCACGGTTCTACGGTATACTACGCTCGCGTGAAACCATTCAACTCCTATTATTGGATTTATTGTTTCTCAAATATTTATGGAAAACTCCATATTAAATAATTAATATTAAGAAAATAATGAAAGGATCATTAAGATGGTTTGGACGTATGGAAAGAATGAATGAAGAAAGAATGGTTAAAGAATTATATGTTAATGATGTAAATGGAAACAGAAATAGAGGAAGACCGAAGAAAACGTGGCATGATCAAATAAATCAAATATTGAATGTCGGCCATGTGAGGAGTCAGAGAAATCGACGCGCGTGCATGACACGAAGTATGAATGTTGAGGAATCGAGAAAAATATGTCAGGAAAGAAAAGTGTGGCAGTCCATTCTTTCTGCCTACCCCTTCGGGGAGACGGCATGATGGTTAGTTAGTTAGTTAGTTAGTAAATATTAACTAGCACCTGAAAGATATTCTTCTTCTTCTCCTAATATACCTTTGGTCTGTTCCTGAAATCAAATTTTTGAGTGTAGAAATAAAGGAATTTAGATTTACTCCAAAAAAATCTAAGGTCACGACAAGACTTTGCAAGTCTAGTCATTCTCGGTATAGGTGCATTATATCCATAGTTGGTTTTATGTAAATTTTTGCGGAAAATTTTTAAGTTCCTTAGATTTCGGGTGGGTATATTGAATTTTATACTTTCGAGAATACAAGGTGCATCAATGTGGCCTCTCTTGGGAGGTTGACTCCCAACTATCTCTCCATCTCTTTGGCGGTCTTCCGGGGGGACGGCAGCCGGTAGGAATCTGATGCGCCACAAGCGTGTGTAGTATCTTCTGCGTTGTCTGCCCCATCTCACGACATCCTCCACCTTGCAGATCTCGCGGATGGCCGTGTTCCTGCCACCCGTACTTTAGCCTTCGTTCTTGTGGTATCCGCTCTGGTCTCAATGGTATATGTCAGTATAGGCCTTACGCAGGTTTTACATATTCTGACCTTACTGTCAGTTCTCATATACTAAAAGATGCTGTTTTTTTAACTACGTCCACTTTTGCCTTTATGTAGACAGCGAGCCTAACGAAACCGGTCACTGTCAAAATAAATACAATAGCAGAATGTAGTTAGAAAAACATCGTTTTAAAAATCAATAAAAATTCATTTAAAAAACTATCCAATTATTTTTTCACCACTTTATTTTTGTTTCCAACCGGTATCGCTTATGCCGTTACAAAAAAACCCCAAAAATAATACATTTTAGAAAAAACTTTTCAAAATTTAACCCATCGATATGTCTATTGTTATCTTCCTAGTACTAACCAAGTTAACTAACACACGTTATATATAATTCTAGGTTCTTGCACTCAGTTTGTAATTATTTTGGTTAGTTTATATCGTTCTCCCGATGATGCAGGTGTAAGCTTTCAAAAAATGTCGAGACAAAAAGCTCAAAAGTGGAAAAAACTGTATTTTAATTCATAAAAAAACGAGTAATACATTATATACATTTAGTTTGTTTTGTAACCCTGACGAAGCTCTGGCGGGAGCGAAACCGGTTGGATTAACAAAAATAAAGTAATAAAACAACAAGTAGATATGTGTTTTCAAATTATTTATCATATTAATAAACCTCCAATCATCACTGCTTTCTCTTCTAATGTCTGCATTTGGCACTCTATCATACACAGATTGACCACACATTTGCATGAAATGTCGTTTTTTTACAATCCAAATTTTGCCAGTTTCATCATCTTCTTCTTCTTCCTCAGCCTATTCCCATCCAATCCTGGACAAAGGCCTCCTCCATTCGCTTCCATGTAACTCTGTTCTGTGCAGACTGCATCCAGGTTATTCCGACGTGTCTGTTCAGATCATCCTTCCACCGTAGTTGCGGTTGCCCTGCACTTCTCTTCGCCGCCCACGGTCTCCAAGTCAGCAGTCTTCTTGTCCACTTTTTATCTGAGCTTCTGGCTACGTGACCTGTCCATTGCCATTTTAGAGTCACCACCCGGTGGATGATGTCAGTGACATTTGTTTTTTCTCTCACCGTATCATTTCTGACTCTGTCTCTTGGGCTTATTCCTAACATGGCTCTTTCCATGGCTCTTTGGGTCAGTTGTAGTTTCTCGGCACTTTGTTTGGACAGTGTAACAGTTTCAAGACCATAAGTACCAACTGGCAGTTTCATGCTTTACTTCAATACATAAGGGTCGTTACAAGAACTTATTGTGCATTGCCATCTTATTCACACCGTCACAAATATATTATTCCCTCTGTCACGAACGAAGAACCCTAAAATGACTTAAAATTTTAATGTAATTTTTTTTTATTGAAGACCGCCAACGAAATCAAAAAGAAAATGTTTATCTTTATACTCGTGAGAAAGTCTACGCATTCTGTTTTTATAAAAATTGTCTGAATAATTATTAATCCTAGAAGAATTTAATGATTCTATTCTTAACCTTTTAAATTAATTCTCTTACGTAAAGTAACCTTTATAACTTTATTATAATCTTCGAGAACGTAAATCTTTTCAGGATTGCTTTTTCGTGATGAATTACTAACCAAGAAAGGAAGGTAAAAAGTGAGTACTTTGAAAGGGTGAAAATATTACCAAATAACCTGTAAAAATATGACATAACAATCAAAATTTGATATTCAACAATATAAGATGACTTTCGTGCCAAACCAAAGGTCTCCATTTCCATTCCAGGTAATGGCAGTGTAATTTTCATACTGTCTTTGGTCTGGTGTAGAATTTAGTGACAATAAAATGGCGACATATTAGCTACCTTACACGTGTCATGAGAATCAATCGATTAGAAGGGCTTGAATTTTAATAACATCCTCAAGGAGGCTGCAGCTCGTAGACCTTTTTGAACTCTAAGTTCCAACTCCGCGTGCATATCGTTGGCTTCCGTCATGACCATACTGAGATAAGTGAACTCTCTGACTTGCTCAATTTTATCTACCTCCATATAAACATCTCTCAGTAGTGAGGCTAGGTCATTATTACTCTTGGAAATAGTCATCCACTTGGTATTATGTGCATTGACCTGCAAACTAATTCAGGCTGCTGTATCCTTTATTTTGTTGTAAATCTCTATTAAATCATTTGTACTATCACCAGTCAACACAAAATCGTCAAAAACATTGTAAGTGCCACCAAGAGTAGTGCCCAGTTTTATTGTTTTAACTCGACTCACGACTTTCTCCAAAGCAATATTAAATAGCATGGAGGATATGAGGTCATCCTGTCTCAAGCCGGCCATGATTTCAAACCCTACAGTCATGTCCCCTCCGACTCTCACCGCAGATTTTGAAACACGCTTCTGTGACTCCTACCAACTTACCCGGACTTCCGTATTCATTCTTAATATTCCATAAACTATCTCGGTGGATGCTTTCATACGCTTGCTTAAAGTCAATGAAGAGGTTGGAGACATCTTGACCGTACTCCCATTTCTTTTCAAACAATTGTCTGAGGGAGAAAATTTGGTGAGTGGTGCTTCTTCCTTTTCAAAAGCCACATTGGTAGTCTCCAAGATTAGCCTCGATGTAGGGAGAGAGTCTTGTGAGGAGAATATACGGTAATACTTTGAAGCATGCCGGCAGCAGGGCTATCCCATTGAAATTGGGACACTCCAATTTGCTGCCTTTTTTGTGCAGTGGATATATTATCACAGTTGCCAATTCATTGATATTTGTTCCTTCTGCCATAACAGAAGTATCAGTTTCAAAATCCGCGTTTCCACGCCATGACCACCATATTTAATGAGTTCTGCAGAGAGTGAAATTCTCACTCCATTAAATTTTTAATGAAATGACATGTTTCGTCCTTCTAAGGTATTATCAAAGGATTTGAAGCCTTTATGCCTTAAGACAGTCATTCCCAAAGTGGTCTTTATAGACCCTCAGGGGTCTACAACAACTTACAAGAGGTCTACGATAATTGTTAAAATAATTGGGAGTCCATGAGATGTAAATGGGGGTCCACTAGATGGTTCAACTAAAATGAAGCCGAATATTGAAACGCAAAATGAATATCAAAATCGTTGTTAGGTCATTCGGCAAAGATCGGACATTCGATTTTCCCAAATGAGCTAAAAAAAAGTCGACAACGAATTCCGTTTTTTTTGTTTTGTATATTTTTTTGCTTGAAAAAAAGCAATTCTAGAAAAGCAGGGGGTCTAAACAAAATGGGAGAAATCGGCAAGGGGTCTACGGGATAAAAAAGTTTGGGCAACTCTGCCTTAGAAGATCGAAATATGTCATTCCATCTCTAATACAAAAAAAACTACTAGAAGACAGACGTTTTCATTCATATAAATTATTTCATAAATAATTTCTCGAGTGACAAAGAAAACTCATTTTGACTTTAGTTTGAGCTTGCAACACCGCGCCGCTTTGTAGGCTTTCGTAAAGCACTCAATTCCAACGGAGGTCCTACTAATAAAACTTCGATCCAAAGCCTTTTGTGATAATAGCGCACAAAAGCGTTTTTCATATTCATATCTTAAATTAAAATTCACGCCCCGATGACGTGTAAACCAATTTGGACCCGGACGTTTTTATGGCTCTCTTCTTTTAAAACGTAAATATTTTTTTAAACATGGAGTTTATGTTATTGCTTATAGTATATATATGTATTATGAGTAACGACTTGGGCTATAAACTAAGTTTAATTAAATCGACCATGCATTATATATAAAATCTCAAAATAATATATCCCGATGACTTAAATTAATGATATTAGAATTTATTTGACAATCTTCGATATGAGCAGAAATAGCTCATTATTATAAAGTAGGAATCTGGTCGTGTTCAGGCTCTAACCCAAGTACCCTGGACCAGGAGTCAAGAGTTTTATCCCTTAGATCAGTGATCTCCAATCCCCGGGCCGCGGCCCGGTACCGGGCCGTGGACCAAATGGTACTGGGCCGCGTAAGGGCCTGCTTAAAAATCAAAATTACTTTTGAAAAATCGAAAAACCTAATAAAAATTAATTATAGCTTAAAATAGTTATTCTGTTGAAAACCCCTTCTCGCTAAGTTACCAGCGACCTTCCGACAATACCTTCATTTTTCCCACAAACCTTGTATTTTCTCTACCATTATTTGTCACTATAACTTATGTACCACAGTTGTCAATTTTATTATTATATATTGTACAAATATATTGTTATTAATTTTTTTTGTATACAACAGGTCGCTTGAACCCAATTACTGTATACAGTATATTTTTTTAGCTGATATATTGATTCTCGTGACATGTGATAGGTAGCTAATATATCGCCATTTTATTGTCACAAGAAATCTACAGCAGACCAAAGACAGTGTGACATTCACACTGCCAGCGCCGGGAATCGAACCCGGTATGGTAGTCAGAGCTCTTACCACTCTGCCACGAAGGTCGCTTTAATGAGATTTTATTAAAAAAAAAACTACATTTATGTATCCCCCCCCCCACCCCCTAGTGGGCCGCGGTAAAATTATGAAACGTTGACCGGTCCGCGGCGACAAAAAGGTTGGGGACCACTGCCTTAGACCACCACTTATATATGTTACCGGTTTCGTCAACGTCCCTGATTATTTTTAATTTTATATTGTGTAAAGTTCTAGGTGTTCATTTTAAATTATTGAAAAATAAATATATGTTAATTACAGATATAATTTATTGTTACTTGAACAATGATGTAAAACTCCATATTAAATATTTTATACGAATGAGAAGGTCTGTTTTTTTTTCATAATTTATGGGAATGACATGTTTGGCCGATTCTTTAGAAAGGCAAAGCATGTTTTGTTCTTCTAAGCCTTTTCGTATCTCAAAGTGTTATAACAGCTTCAATATGAAGTTTCTTTGATAAATGATTGTTTAATATTCAGCTAGATAAATATTATCTTTACGTTAAACGTAAAAATGTTTTATCTCGAATTAGGGTGAGAGAATTGGTTGTGCCTGTTTTATGTTGTACGTGAAAAATACTGGCAGATGAAAATGTTTATATCGGAATTAAAAGAAAAACGCCAAAATACGTAATTATTTTTTCAATTTATACTCTTATGTTAATCTACAAAACATAATTCTCATTGCTACCGATATATAAGTCTCGCAACGTCCATATAAAGCCAAAAATCACGCTATACAAGACCGTAATACGGACAGTATTAGCGTATGACTGCGAGGTTCTGACTTTGACGGTAAAAATGGTGGAACTGCTGGACACCATCAAAAGAAAGGTGCTGCGACGAATTCGTGGACCCGTGAGAGAAGGAGAGCAATGGCGTATTCAACGCAATGATGAGCTGTATTCCATGTACCAGGCCCCCAACATCTCCACACACATAAAGCTACAAAGATTGAGAAGGGCTGGACATGTATAGAGGATGCTGAACTCACGGATCCCCAAACGCTGGTCTGATTAGACACCCGGGCGGAAGGAGAAGGGTGGGAAGACCAAGGCTGAGGTGGGAGGACGAAGCAAAGAGGGATATACCACAACTTCTTCAGATACCAAACTGGAAGACGACTGCTGAGGACAGGGACTGCTAGAGGCAAAAGGTGACAGGGGCCAAGGCTCGATATGGGCTGTAGCGCCATCGGAAGAAGAAAGAATACTCTTAAATATGTTCATACGTTCAGAAGACAAATACTCTTGACTTTGAAGAGTATCTTGTATTTCTTATGTCGAACCATCTCTCATGTATTCCTGGTATTTACATTTTTTATGTTTTACTTTTTCTCAATAGATGCCTTAAACTATTATATAATTGTTGTTTGTAATATCTTTTGAGAACATAAACTTATTTGATTCGATTGGATTTGATTTGATTTTTTAACCATTTACCACGGCACGCCATGCACTCCTGTCACCCGTCAATCTCCAGATTATAGCTAATGAGACTGACCTGAGCTCTGAATACTAATTGTATCTTAAGTGAGTCGCAGAACTTATCGGAAGAATCAAAAGGGAGAGTGAGCAGGTGGGGTTGAGGTTTAACAGATCAAAAACACAAACACAAAAATAATGATAATTAAATAAAACGATGTTTTTTAACTACTTCCACTTTTGTCTTGACAAGACAAAAGTGGAAGTAGTTAAAAAACATCGTTTTATTTAATTATTATTTAAAATGAACTTCCATCAAGAGATTTCAGTAAAATCATTTGATTATCACAAAAATAATGGTAATAAACAGAGCTAACCAACTCACAAACACGGACTCTCTCAGATTTTTATGTGTTACCAATATTTGAAGACAAATACTGGATTTTACCAAGAAAAACCAAAAACTGGTCCAAGTTTAAAAAAGCATGAAAAATTGGAAAAGTATTCTCCTGGCGTTGTCTAGCAAAAGGAACCTTTCACATTGTATTAATAAAGATTTTTCGCTTAATGCTTACACCTATTCTTAATAGATGGCGCTTGTGTAGATTGAAGTTATAACATTTGAAGTGTGGTGCAACATAGTAGCATATATACAACTACCAAAAATTTGTCAGACGTGGTGTTCGTAAGAAGGGTGAAATGGGGAATGTTGTTAACATAAAGCGATCGGTTGACCCAACCAATGACAGGTCATAAGTCCTGTAAACGCCTCGACCACCATATTCTGTTTCCAAATAACAATTTACATCTTCGTCTCTTTTGAGATACAATCAATCCTTGATCCTTATTGTCTTGCCACCGAAGACGTAAGAAATTCAAATAAATAAATCAGAAAATTGATGCAATTCAATTCAATCGAAGAAGTAGATGAAATATTTCCCTTCGACTGAAGTTAAATGAGTATTTCTGATTTTAATATATTGTGTAATACTAAAACGAGTACCATCTGCTGTGGAGAGGATGGGAAGGGTTGGAGGGTGGGTATGTTTGGGGTGGATTTATTGTTCCCGAAATGCAATTTTTAACGTGCCAGTAGTAAAGGATGGAAGTATAACTGAACAAGGGTGGCCGGAGTGTGATTTAATGAAACACCTGTGGCTATAATTTGAACTACCGTAATTTGAATTTGAAAAGTAAACTTTTTATTAATAACTAGAGTCTTATCGTAAACGGGGTTGAAATTTTATTGTGAATGTAAAAAATAGAAAAGAAAGTAATGACTTCGTGATGTAATATTCTTCTGTTATCACAACTTAATATTTAATCTTCATCGGAAGATAGTGACATTTTATCTTTTTTAAGTACTATTATTTAAATAGTCCGTTGTTTTGGGCGAAAAACTATGATACCTTAACATTTTAAAACTGTTAAATTAAATAACTATATATGTTTTTGTATCACAATTGTATTTTATTTGACGCGACAGCTGTTTCATCAACGTATTTTGACTTCATCGGGTGTTCAATAAAATATCAACAAAAAGAAGATATATTATTGTAACACCTGATGATGCCAACATAGGTTGATGAAACAGCTGTCGCGTAAAATAAAATACAATTGTGATACAAAAACAAATTTATTTAATTTAACAGTTTTACTATTATTTATTTATTATTTTGTTAAATTTCTCACTAAATCATTACAGCCGAACCAAATCAATAAATGTAAAGGGGATAGCTATTTTTATTGATCATCATGACATGTGATAGGAAGCTATTCTATCACCATTTTATTGTCACGTAAATTCTACACCAGACCAAAGACAGTGTGACAATCATACTGTCATCGCCGGGAATCGACCCCGGAACCTTGGGTGTGGCACTCATAGCTCTTGCCACTAGACCACGAATGTCGTCATGCTTTTTATGCGTATATGCCTTTTGGCATAAAATATATAGTTCTATGCTCGTAAGAAACTACTGGGGTCTAAGATACTTAACAAATGTACCAAACTGCCGATATATAAAACCATTTTAACACAAGAAGTAACTTGCGGCTATTAGACATGATCTTTAATCCAGAAAGAAGAAGGCAAGCTAGCATTTTTTAAAGGAAGATTCGGAGGAAATTTTTGGATTCACGCTGGAGGACGAGATACAGAATCAAAAGAAATCTTAATATAAAATTATTAATTGAACAAGAAATATTAGTGAGATTCTGTAAGTCTCAACGCCTATGATGGGCTGGCTATGTAGAAAGAATGCCAGACCAAGAGGCAGACCAAAAAGGTAGTTAGATTGCGTGGAAGAGAGCTAAAGGAATCTGGAAAATTCTGGAGAATGGTAAGGGATAGACACGGACAGACAAGACTAAGGTCAATTCACAGAGATGTAAAGCCGAGAATAAGAAGTGCTTCTATTAATTTTTATTCTTTCTATAGACCTTTGTGATCGGTTCTCCGGAGATGTGTTTGTATGAAGTAGATTCTAAGTTGTCCTTCTATATATTAGGAGGCCTTTCACGAGGACGAGTCCCGTGAGACTGATTATATAATAAAATGTAGTGGACTCTGATAGTGTTTTTTTTTGCAATTGTTTTTTCATAATGATTAAAATGATAAAACCTGTATTTCCCTTCGAAAGGTTAAATATGTCAATCACATAAAATATTTATTGTTTAAATAGTCCATTGTTTCGGCCGAAATACTATGATACTTCAAAATTATTACTGTTAAAATTTCAAACACTATTATAATATCACAATTTATTTTTATTCACTGAGAGAGTTGCGACAGCTGTTTCACCAACCGATGCGATGCTGGCACCATCAGGTGTTACAATAAACTGTTTTAGAAACACCAACTAGTTTATTGTAACACCTGATGATGCCAACATCGGTTGGCGAAACAGCTGTCGCTGCAGTCTCAGTGAATAAAAAGAAATTGTAATATTATTACAGTGTTTTAAATTTTAACAGTAATATTTATTGTTTCATGAACAATGATGTTAAACTCCATATTTAATAATTAAGATATATGAAAACGTCTGTCTTTTAGGAGTTTAATTAATATTTTATCTGAAATGACATGTTTCGCCCTTCTGAAGCATTATTAAATATCATTTGATATGCCTTAGAAAGGCGAAACATGTCATTCCATATTAAATTTAATATAACTCCTAGAAGACAGACGTTTCCATGTATATTAACTACACATAAACTATAATAAAACTTTTAGAAAACTGACGTTTTCATTGCATTAATTAGAAAATATCTTAGTTTACAATATATTTGATGGAAGTAACAGTTTCGCAATGCTATAAAATATAATCATTCAATAAAAAAACATTTCTATACAACACGTGTTTTCATTGGCATTAAAAATATGTATTTATTGTACTGAAAGGGCTTCCCTAAAACGGGTTACCCTCGTTGGGAAGTGTTATAACCATGTTCTTAGTAAATTATCAATAACATGTTCAAAACAAAATCTTGTTAATTGTATAACATAGGTATTGTTGAAATATTTTTAAAAACAATTCTAATTTTGTAATAAGAACGTCAGAGCCGGAATATCGCGAAGTTTTCCGGAGATAACCGAGCGCTGGAAAATATCCCAGCTTTCTCCTTTTATCAGTACGAAATTCAGTACACTCGAAAACTTTGCCGGGTTCGCACGTCAGTGTATCATAGGACAATAATATTAAAAACTCCTTAAAAGTAAGACTTTGTCACGTTGTATGAATATCTTAATATTATCGAAATTTATGAACTATAAATAGTTATTAAATTTAATAATAAATACATTTCATCAAGTAGCCCTTTAATCATAAATTAATGCCGTTCAAGGATATATTTCTTGTAATAAGTAAGTATTTTTTATTAATTTAACAGTTAACCATTAAAAATTAAATACAAAATAATGAGATAAATTATTAAGTTGTTTAATTAAAAAAAAAAAAGTTTTTATATTGCATAATTTTACAAATGTTTGGCATACATAATGTCATCTTTCGACTGAAACGAATTTAAATAAATTAAAGATCTCTATGATTTATATAAAAAAAATTATCATGCACATATTAGGTACATTAAAGACATTTCAATGTTATTTTATTATAATTAATACGAATGAAAACATCCGTTTTCTAGAAGTTTTATTATATTTTATGGGAATGACATGTTTCGCCCTTCTAAGGTCTGTCTACGTCCATTATCAAAATCACCTACATTTGATAATGCCTTAGAAGGGAAAAATTATTATTATTTTAAAATCTTTCAAGATATTCGTACATAATAAGTTTTAATAAATTAAATGTAAAATTTTTGACATAAAGATAATTAAAATAAGTGGACATTTTTATAATACTCGTATTAATGTTATTAAGTAGAATTTCACGGTAGATAATTGAAAAAATAACTAACTAACTAACTAACCATCACGCCGTCTCCCCGAAAGGGTAGGCAGAAAGAATGGACTGCCACACTTGAATCAATGCGGCACTTCATCCTCTTGAAAAAATATATATATTAAAAATGTCTTTACAGTATATTATATATTTAGTTAAACTCCACTAAGGTTAATGACTTCAATTTGTTTTGGCAGCTCATTGAAGATGGCAGCGAGCTGCTGAAACTGGCCGAAGCCATAAGCCATAGTCGAATTTAATTAAAAATACAGGTATATTGAAAATATATTTTTAAATAAATTATAGTATTTTCATTATTATTTGAAAACGTTGTTATAATCACCTTGGTTTGTTGTCGAATAAAAACTAACTAACTAACTAACCATCACGCCGTCTCCCCGAAGGGGTAGGCAGAAAGAATGGACTGCCACACCTTTCTTTCCTGACATATTTCTCTCGCTTCCTCAACATTCATACATCGTGTCATGCACGCGCGTCGATTTCTCTGACTCCTCACATGGCGACATTCAATATTTGATTTATTTGATCGTGCCACGTTTTCCTCGGTCTTCCTCTATTTCTGGTTCCATTTACATCGTTAACATATAATTTTTTTACCATTCTTTCTTCATTCATTATTTCCATATGTCCAAACCATCTTAATAATCCTTTCATTATTTTGTTCATGACACCATCATTCGCACCGCATTCACTTCTTATATTTTCATTCGACACTCTATCATACACAGAATATCCACACATTCGTCTAAGAGATCTCATTTCTACTGCATTTATTCTACTTTCATCCTTCTTTTGCCAGTTCCATGCTTCGCTTTCATACATAAGGGTCAGTAGAAGAACACCATTGTGCACTACCATTCTAGCTTTTTTGGATAGGTTTTTGTTTGCGATGACAACTTTAAGTGCACCATTCACTTTGTTGCCTGCCCCAACCCTTCTTTCAATATCCCTCTCCACTCTCCCATCTCTTGTAAACATACTACCTAAATACACAAACACAGCTACTTGCTCCAAGTTTTCACCATTCACGCTAATGTTGCAGACTGTCGTGGTTTCTTCCTTTTCAAAAATCATTACCTTGGACTTATTAACATTCATCATCAGATCATTTCGCATGCATACCTCATACATACATACAATTCACCAGGACTTGTAGTTCATGCTCGTTGTCAGCAAGTAGGACAGCGTCATCCGCATACAAGAGACAGCTTACTGACACTCCGCTCATTTTGGCACCTACATCCAATCCTTTCAGCTCTCTCATACAATTGTCCATATACAGATTAAATAACCACGGGGACATTACGCAACCTTGTTTGACACCTTTATTGAAATCAAACCAGGCTGTAAGATCTCCATTTACTCTGACACTAGCAGTGCTTTCCGTGTATAGCGACTTAATGGCCGTGATCAGTTTTGTACTTATTCCATATTCAGACAATATTTTCCACAACTTTTCTCTATTAACGTAATCATATGCTTTTTGTAAGTCGACAAATGCACAGAAAAGTTTACGATTTTTGGCCAGAAACTTCTCTGTCAATGTACGAAGTCCAAAAATTTGATCCATACATCCTCTGCCATTCATAAAGGCACCTTGCACATCCCAAACTTTGTCACTCGTCAATAAATTCGTTTCTAAATCTATCCCTCAAGGTTATTCCAAGCATGGCTCTTTCCATGGCGCGCTGGGCAACCTTGAATCTGTAGACTAGACCTTTTGTCAATGTCCACGTCTCGGCTCCGTATGTTATGACTGGCAAAACGCACTGGTTGATGACTTTAGTCTTGAGGCATTGTGGTATTTTGGAAGTGAAAACATGACGTAATTTCCCAAAGGCTGCCCAACCCAACTGAATTCTTCGGTTGGCTTCTTTCTCGAAATTGTTTCGTCCTAATTGTATGATTTGGCCAAGATATGGGTATTCTTGTACCACTTCGAGAACCGACCCATCGACGGTTACTGATCCCGGGATAATATGTTCTGAGGTGGCTCTACGGATAGGCGGGCTGAAGTGGCGGTGGGCTGGCCATATCTGTCGGAGAACCGACAGCCGATGGGGAAGACGGGTTCTGGAGTGGAGACCGCGTACAGGATTCCGTAGAGTTGGACGTCCCCCTGCCCGCTGGACCGACGATCTGAAGAGGATTGCTGGACATGGATGGATGGGAGCGGCAATGGATAGGGGGCGGTGGAGGGCTTTGGGAGAGGTCTACATTCAGCAGTGGATGACAGACGGCTGATGATGATGTTGTTATAATAATAAAAATAGAAGTATATTTACTCATGATAAATTACAAGTATATATAATACTATAATATGAATGACTTCAATGTTCAATGTCTCATCCGATAGTATTAAGCCTGATATTGGGTAGTGGGACCATTCAATCAGATAAGAGATTCGGATAAAAAAAAATCAGAAGCGATCATCCTCAATTAACTTCCTCTCCACTAGCCACCAGAGGACTATCGTCCCTCCTCGTGTGACGACCTTTATTTATTTAATTTAATGAATATATAAAACAAAATATACTTTCGTATAAAGCACTTGATTTGTAGTGACATTAAACCACTTTCATTTAATAATTAATACGAATGAAAATGTGATTTCTAGTAATTTTATTATATTCAACTAACTAAGTAACTAACCATCACGCTGTTTCTTCGAAGGGGTAGTCAGAAAGAATGGACTGCCACACATATCTTTCCTGGCAAATTTCTCTTGCTTCCTCGACATTCATACATCGTGTCATGCACGCGCGTCGATTTCTCTGACTCCTCACGTGACCGACATTCAATTCTCGGTCTTCCTCTATTTCTAGTTCCATTTATATCGTTTACATTCATTCATTCTTTCCATGTGCCCAAACCATCTTAATGATCCTTTCATTATTTTGTTAATATTGACACTATCATTCGCACCGCATTCACTTCTTATATTTTCATTCGACACTCAATCATAAACACAGTATGACACATTCGTCTAAGAGATCTCATTTCTACTACATTTATTCTACTTTCATCCTTCTTTTGCCATTTCCATGCTCCGCATCCATACATAAGGGTCGGTATAAGAACACCAATGTGCACTTCCATTTTAGCTTTTTTGGATACGTTTTTTTTTTTGCGATGACAACTTTAAGTGCACTATTCACTTTGTTGCCTGCCCCGACCCCTCTTTAAATATCCCTCTCCACTCGCCCATCTTTTGTAAACATACTACCCAAATTCACGAATTCATCTCTTTGCTCCAAATTTTCACCATTTCACCATTTATTATATTTAATGGGAATAATATGTATCGACAATTGCAAAGTCGTTACAATTGTATAAAGGATATTTGATATTTCCATTATTATTGTTTTAATAAGATATTTGATTATAATTAATACGAATAAAAATGTCAGTTTTATAGAAGTTTTATTACATTTTATGCGATTGACATGTTTCACCCGTCTAAGGCATTATTAAATTATTTGTTATAATTTATTTTGATAATGGCTTCTTCTTCCTTAAGTGCCCTGTCAGGTCCCCCCGACGTTGACGATCACTCTGGTAAACTCTTACCTATCCTGCGCTGTCCGGAATAGCTCTTCTACAGTTCCGACTCACGTCCATTCCCTCACATTGCGCAGCCAAGAGATCTGCCTTCTCCCTGCCCCTTGCGGCCCTCTATTTTTCCCTTCAAAATTAGATGCAGCAGGCGATATTTTTCTCCTCGTAGAACGTGACCCAGATATGAAATCTTGCGGACTTTGATCAATGTCAGCAGCTCTCTATTTAATCCTGCACGATTCAGGACTTCTGTGTTCGTCACTCTGTCTGTCCATGTTATCCTGAACATTCTTCGGTGAAGCCACATTTCAAATGCGTCTAACCGGTTCATTGGATTTACTTTGAATGTCCATGTCTCACACCCATATAACATAACAGACCACACATAATACCTTAACATCCTCTGTCTTAGTTTTAAGTTGACATGATCATTGCAAAATAGTGACTTCATTTTGTTAAATACTGTTCTTGCTGCTTCAATCCGACATTTCAACTCTACATCTGGGTCAAGGGTGTCTGTAAGCATGCTGCCGGGGTATCTGAACTTTTCCACCTTTTCAACATTGTAACCGTTCAGTTGCATCACCGAATCAGTATGATCCAGTCGTCCGAATGTCATGCACTTAGTTTTACTGACATTAATAGTCAAGCCCAATTATTAACCATATTCAGTAGGTCCTGAAGATCATCAATACTGTCAGCTAGTAATACAGTATCATCTGCGTAACGAATGTTGTTAATTACAACTCCATTTATCTTCACACCTTTCTCGGTAGTACTAAGGGCTTGTTTAAAGACATAATCGGAGTAGAGATTAAATAATAAGGGGGACAGAATACATCCCTGTCGCACACCTTGCTGAATGATGATTGCGTTAGATCTCGGCTGTTTGAAACCAGTAAAGATTTTTGATGAAATTCTGGTCCTTCGTATCAATGTTGCATTCCCCAAGCATTCTCATTAAATCATCATGTTTCACCCTATCAAATGGCTTCTCGTAATCAATAAAGCACCCGAAGACTTATTTTATTTTCTGATAAATTAAACACTTGAGTTAGGGATACGAACTGAACTTTTATTGTTACAAAGTACATATTACATGTATTCAAAGATAGATGGCGCTACTGATATTGTCGATACATAAAATAACATCCCTACTTATCGCAATATCCACTATCACACATAAATATAAATTTAATCTAAACAAACTATTCCAAGAAGTAACATAAATTTATAATGCTTTGCTGAACACAAACTTTTCGTTAAAATGTCAGCTGGCATATCAGCTGTTGGCACATACAGTACTTTAACAATTTTATCTTTTACTAAATCACGACAAAAATGATATTTGATATCAATATGCTTTGTACGTTTATGAAAGACTGGGTTTGCACACAACTTCTGTGCGCCTTGGTTATCATTGAATATGCTTATTGTGTACATTTTATTGGTTATTTCATACTGTAATTCCTTAAGATATAATGCTTCTCTACATGCCTCAGATAGACCAATATACTCTGATTCAGTACTGGAGAGGGCTACACATTTCTGTTTCCTACATTCCCATGATATTGCACCATGAGACAACAAAAAACACATCCCAGTATATGATCTCCTATCTTCAGAGTTAGAAGCCCAATCAGCATCTACATAGCCTCTTATTTCTGAGTTACCATCTTTACAATATTTTATTCCATAAGATTTAGTTCTTTTAAGATATCTCAATACTCTCTTTGCATATTCCCAATGCTGTTTAGTGTGGCAATTATTGAATTGACTCAAAAAACTTATAGAATAACTAATATCTGGCCTAGTTAAGACTGACAGGTACATCAAACTGCCAATTAGTTGTTGATAGGGCACACATTTATTTACACCTACTTCACCCTTACTTACATTTAATTTAACCTCCATAGGTGTATCAACAACCTTACAATCACTTAAATTAAATTTGTTCAATAATTGATCAATATAAGTTTGCTGGCTCAAAGTTACATATCCTTTATCTTTGTTAAAGGTTACATTCATTCCAAGACATAGTTTAACATCACCTAAGTCTTTAATGCTAAACTTATTAGATAAAATCTGTTTCAAGCTCTTAGTTTCAGTTTTATCGTTGGAAAATATAAAGAAATCATCGACATAGACTGTTACAATGGTCTTACATTTGTTATTATCCTTTATATACATACATGGCTCTATTTTTGATCTTTCATAACCATTACTGATCAAACAATCATCTACCTTTTTATTCCAGGCCCTAGAGGCCTGCTTAAGTCCATAAATGGCCTTTTTAAGTTTTAATACTTTACTAACTGAACTACTACTATTATAACAATCTGGCATTTTCATATAAATGGTTTCCTCTAAATCACCATTTAAGAACGCAGTCTTAACATCTAAATGAGTGACATCTAGACCTAACTTTACAGACAATGCAAATAATAGTCTAAGAGTTGTATGTCTCACTACAGGCGAAAATGTTTCAGTATAGTCCACACCATGTTTTTGGGTGAAGCCCTTTGCGACTAGACGAGCACGGTAACGCACATTGTTTTCACTATCGTACTTTTTCCGCAACACCCACTTGCACTGCACTATAGTACCATCTTTTGGAACATCTACGAGTTCCCACGCACTATTTTTCTCGAACGACTGTAGCTCTTCCTGCACTGCCGCTAACCACTGTGCTTTCTCAGGTCCTTCCAAGGCTTCTTGCAATAATATCTCACCCGTGAACATCTGGTCATCTTCTATGCAAGCACTTGCAAATCCAAATCTGTCTGGCTGCTTTCTATGCCGAGGACCACTTATTGTGTTGACATTGTTGAGTATTATGGAGTCTTCACTGTCTGTTGCACCAGACTCTGAGCTATCCAATGTTTCATCTTCACAAGGTACATACATTTCACCACTGTCATCCATGTTCAAGCTATCTGATTGTTCATGTGAATCTTCCTGAAGTGTCAAACCTTCTTCCCCTACTGGAACTGTATTCACATCATCTGAACAATGTTCCTGTACCTCCAGAAGATTATTCTCTGTCTCTATCTTCTCCAATACTATAACATCCCTACTGGTAGTGATGACATTAGACTTCGGGTTGTAAATCCTGTACCCTTTGACTTCATTAGAATAGCCGACAAGGATACATTTTTCAGCTTTTCTGTCCCATTTCAATCTCTTTTGTTTTGGCACATGTACCATAATTATACTACCAAAAATACGTAGGTGACTTACATCAGGCTTTCTGTCTGTCCATATCTCGAAAGGAGTTTTATAATTTAAGGATGTAGTCACAGTTCTGTTCTGTAAGTACACTGCAGTGTGTGCAGCCTCTGCCCAAAACCTTTTCTCGAGACCTGCATCGAACAACAGACACTTGGCTTTCTCAACAATAGTCCGGTTATATCGCTCCGAGAGTCCATTCTGCTCTGGCGTGTATGGGTTTGTTTTCTGATGTACTATCCCATGCGACATCAAAAAATCATCAAACTTGCTGTTGCAGAATTCTGTCCCATTGTCACTTCTCAAAATCTTAATCTTGCGATTAAGTTGATTCTCAACCTCTGCTTTGTATTGTTGAAAGCATTTCAACGCCTCATCCTTTGTTTTTAGGAAATAAATATATGTCATACGACTAAAATCATCGATGAACAGCATAAAGTATCTCGAACCACCTATTGACCGATTTTCCATTGGTCCACAGAGATCGGTATGCACAATATGTAACAACTCAGTACTTCTGCTACCTTCTTTGGGAAAAGGCAACCGGCTTTGCTTGCCCTCACAGCATGCGACACATGATGACTTGGACATATCAATCTTACTATCAATTGTCAATCCCTCTACAGCATCTTGCATCTTGTTCAAATACTGGCTGTTGACATGACCCAAACGTCGATGCCAAACTGCACTGGACACAGTCATTGCAGTTGCTGAACAATATTCAGACATATTCAGTTTATATACACCATTCAACAGACATGCTGTAGCCACAAGTACTCCTGCCTTATTGAAAATCTGACAACCATTGTTGTTAAATAAAACTTTGTTTCCTTTGGATATAAGTTGACTGACAGACAACAGATTTGTAGTCAACTTTGGTACGCACAATACACCTTCCACTGTAATATCGTATTCACAGGCGTGCGTCTTTGTCGTAATCTGCACATCTCCAGTACATAATACAGGTACTTTATTTTTGTTTGCCACGACAATTTCCTTAATCATAAGATCCCGCGACACATTTGACAACCATTCTTTGTTCGCGGTAAGATGAACACTCGCCCCGGAGTCAATATACCAATCGCTTTTGCAAAATTCACCATTCAAGAACACGGTGCTAAACGCATTACTGCTTGTACGCTCATTATTATTTGTATTCGATGAACTTTTGTTCGAAAATGTACATTGATTTCGATAATGGCCTGTTTGTTTACATCTATAACATGTTATGACCTTTGGTTTTGACTTTGACATATGGGCATTGTCTTTGGTTGAAGTGCTACCAACTTTCCGGTTCTTCTTATAACTCGCAAACGCACCACTGGAATTGAAAGCGCTGCTGTCGCCTCCGTTTCCGCTTTCTTCCATGTCCAACAACTTTGTTTTAATGGCGTCTGCTGTCAATGGTATGCCGCAATGCTCGATCGCCATTATCATAGGGGAATATTTTTCTGTTAATCCCGCTAACAAAAGCGATGCGACCCACTCATCATTAATTTTGAAACCCGTACCACTCAATTTCTGGCTTGTTTCAATTATCTGTGTCACGTACGAAGTCATTGAAACACTATTCTCGAGTCGAATGGAAATCAAACTCCTCAGCAAACTGATCCTTCTCGTAAATCCTGAGTCATCGAATAGGTTCTTCAATTTCTTCCACAGCTCATGGGTCGTTTGTACATCTTTTATGTGTACGTACAGCGACGAATCTATTGTGAGAATAAGTTTGGCTCTGGTTTTTGCGTCACCTGCTGCTCCTATTTCTTCTGGTACTGTCTCCGACTTGATGCAATCAGACAGCCCCTCCAGAATTAAGAAATTCTCAGCCGCAAAAGCCCATTCACTGTAATTCTCCCGCCCTTTCAGTTTAGGCACACTGACATGATAGTTCGTCGTCATTTTCACAGTCACAGCGTTAATTATAGTTTATCTCAATCTGCAAAGTCTATTTCACTAATAATGTCCACGAAAATTGCGAGAAAAACTAAAAAATACTGGTCCCATAACCTCTGATAAATTAAACACTTGAGTTAGGGATACGAACTGAACTTTTATTGTTACAAAGTACATATTACATGTATTCAAAGATAGATGGCGCTACTGATATTGTCGATACATAAAATAACATATTTAAATGAATGTTACCAATATTTGTAGACAAATACTGGATTTGAATACTGGATTTTTATTTTATTTGGAAGCCTAACTGTGAATCATCCATATCCTGTTCACATTTGTTAAGTCTCCTGGCATGTATTATCTTAAGAAATAATTTGAGAACGTACTTAACGTACTTAATAAAGGATTTACAATGAACTGTAAGCATATAAAAAATTTCATTAATTTATAATTATGTATATGAACACTTTTTATAATATTCGCAAACTACGAAAGTTCCAAATGTTCATATCGGCCGAACGCATTAAATAATTTCAATTTTCACCCTTCTATTTCCAGCCAATCTATGGATAAAATTTAGGCTAACTGTTCTTTTTGTTTTTAATATCATAATATTAATTGAAACGTTCCAATTACAAACGTAATGGAAAGTTTTACAACCTTCGTGGAGACCTTCCGAAATAGTACAACTGAACCCTTTTTTCTTTAATTCGCAATGTAATTTCCTAAATGACATTACCTATGTAATTAAATGTTTCGTATATCACTTTCCCTGGTAATCACTGTTCCTTACTATACCGACTTGAAATTGCCTCATCTCTTTGTATTGCACGAGGGTTTTATTTTAATTAGTTGGATTCTTAACATTATTCGTTTAATTTAAATTACCGTATTATTATTTAACCTACATTTCAAAGCGATTTATGTCTTAATTTACACGAATGAAAAAGCCTGTTTCCTAGAAGTTTTATTATATTTTAAGACAGTTACATGTTTTGGCTTGTTTAGACATTATAATCATACCTTTGATAATGGCGTAACAATAGGTAATATGTCACACACATAAAATTCCGTTCGTATTATTTATTAAATATGGAATTTTACATTTCTATCCCATTTTTAACAATAAATACGATTAAGGTTTGTTAGTACAAAATAAGCTTACTTATAATTTATGGTTTTTAGAAAAATTGGGTATGCAATATATTAACAATCTCTAGTAAAACGAAATACGCTACCCTCATAAAATAGTATAAAACATTCAGACAGGGTAGTTGGTTTTTTCTTAGAGACATTTTATCAAACTTTACCAAATTTTACAAGCCATATTAAACTAACTAACTATCTAACCATCACGCCGTTTCCCCGGATGGGTAGGCAGAAAGAATGGACTACCATACTTTTCTTCCTGACATATTTCTCTCGCTTCCTCAATATTCATACATCGTGTCATGCACGCGCGTCGATTTCTCTGAGTCCTCACATGGCCGACACTCAATATTTGATTTATTTGTTTGTGGAACGTTTTCCTCGGTCTTCCTCTATTTCTGGTTCCATTTACATCGTTAATATATTATTTAATTGTCATTCTTTCTTCATTCATTCTTTCCATATGTCCAAACCATCTAAATGATCCTTTCATTATATTATTCATAACACCATCATTCGCACCGCATTCACTTCTTATATTTTCATTCGACACTCTATCATACACAGAGTATTCACACATTCGTCTAAGAGATCTCATTTCTATTGCATTTATTTTACTTTCATCCTTCTTTTGCCAGTTTCATGCTTCGCTTCTTTATATATTAAACTGATTTTATAATTAGATTATCCATTTTTTTGGGGGAAACACTTTGATATTTCAACTTTATTTACTGTTTGAATTAAAAACTGTTATAGAAAATCACGACTGATCATATTTCTTTTAAAATTGTCGCAACAGCTGTTTCGCTAGCCGATGTTAGCATTGTCAAGTGTTACACTCAATAGTTGATTGTAATACCTGACGATGCTAACTTAAGTAAGCAAAACAGCTGTCGCGACAAGTTCGAAAGAAATATAATCAAATGTGTTATTCTATAACAGTGTTTTTATTTAAACAGGTAAGAATTTATATCAGAGTATTACTTAACATTTTTCTGGACCCTTATCATTAATTCCGAGATGAATCCATTTGGTTGTCTCGAAAACACAACGCTTGGCTCCTGATACAAGAGTTTTAAGTTTGTTCCTCCTTTTTATAATAATGAACCATTATTTTTGCTCACATTGAAGATCGAATCATAAATTCTACAACTATTGGTTTCAATATTTCGTTTAAGCATTCTGATAGTTACGCTAGGGTATAATAATATAATGTTATCAGTATCGGGTGGTATTGCACCTCATGACTCGGTTTTTATATAATTTACATTTTGTTTGCGAAATCAGGCGATGGCTTATCCTGACTCCTGCCTATCAGCACGGTAGGCTTCTTCTTCTTCAAATTGTACAATATAATAAATAAAAATACAATGTATGTATATTTGCAACCAAGGGGGACCCAGACCACATTTAAGCTACGCTACTCTCCCTCGATCTCCCGCCGTACATACAAAGCTATACAATAGCAAAAGAAAATACACAAAATACACAATAAAATACACAGAAAATATTCATATATTGTATGTGCCACAACTATGATATATAACTAAAACACAAAAAATTATATTCATTACAACAGAATGCCTCAATAAAAATTTCTTCAGCCCTATTATATTGTAATATGGCGGTGTATCCTCCGCCGACAATGACACAAACATTACGGGCTGTTAGCATAGGGGTGTCCTTCATTGAAGCTTTCACCACGTATAAACATTTTCCGGTTTTTTGTTTTATGCTTAAAAAAACACCGCATTAAAAATACGCGATGTGTCAGAGGCAACGTATTTCATTTCCCATCATTTGTGTTTTTCATTATGAATAAACGATCCAAAAGAAATGACAAAGAGTTAAATAATTATACTGAAATCTTTTGACGGAAGGATTAATTGTATCTCAATAGAGACGAAGATGCAAATTGGAAACAGAATATGGTGATCGAGGTGTTCACAGGACTTATGACCTGTCATTGGTTGGGTTAAGCGCACGCTTTATGTAATACAACGTTACTCATTTCACCTTTCTTACGACCACCATGTCTGACAATTTTTTTGGAAGTTGTATATATGTTAATCGGTAATACCAAACTTTATATGTTAGTTTCAATCTACACACTAGCGCCAACTATGAAGATTGGATTTTAATAATTAAGCAGATCTTTTTATTAACGCAACGTAAAAGGCTACCGCCATTGATGTATTGCTAGATAACACCTGGAGATGTCACTCCATGTTATAACTTGACGGAAGTTCATTTTAAATAAAATCTAACTAACTTACTAACCATCACGCCGTCTCACAGAAAGGGTAGGCAGAAAGAATGGACCGCCACACTGTTCTATCCCGACACACTTCTCTTACTTAATAAATAGTGTTTTTTTAGAGGTATACAATACATATTCATAATGAAAAATAACACATTAAATAATGTTAATGTGTATGGTATTGGCTTTATTTAAAAGGCCATTTTTGATTAAATATAATTTATGTGCGCCACGGCTAGCTCGAATGAAGCGCAATCGTGAAATCCAATTTTCGACAATTGTCGTCTTTGTGGGTGTGTATTATCCAGTAGAGTGTACGTGGTGCGAAAACGATCCATGGTCTTCGGAATAACTCGCTCGGATGGATGATTATGTCGACCGTAAAATGGACATAGTGCACCATGATTTTCAAAATAAATTTTCATAATTTGCAAATGCTGTTTTGACGTCAGTTTATTTATAATAAAATGGCAAAACGTACTAATTACAAATCAACTGGTAACTGACAAATTGACATTCTGTAAAAACAATGTTGTCAGTTTAAAAACTAAACCTTTAAAAAAACACCCACATCGTGGCTTGCACATAACTCGATCTCTCTGACTACTCACGTGGCCGACAATCAATATTAGATTTGTTTGATCATTCTACGTTTTCCTCGGTTATCCTTTATTTCTAGTTCCGTTTACATCGTTAACACCTATTTTTTACCATTATTTTTTCATTCATTCTTTCCGTGTGTTCAAACCATATTATGATCCTTTCATTATTTTGTTACTAATACTTTCATTCGCAATGCATTCACTTCTTATATTTTCTCTATCATACACTTCCATACATAAGGGTCGGTACAAGAACACCATTTCGTACTTTAAATAATTACTAAATAAAATGATTTTTCAAACAAATACTTCTACTTTTGTCTTTATTTCGTCAGCGGCCGGTTTTCCAGGCTTCCTGGCATCGACATAAGTTTTATTTTAAATTATGGGAATGAAATGTTTCGCCTTTATAAGGCATTATTAAATATATTTTATATTAAATTATTGAAACATTTGATAATCCCGAAAAAGGCGAAATATGTAACAAATAATAATAACAAACAAACAAACCATCAAGCCGTTTCCGCGCAGGGGTAGGCAGAGAGAATGGACCACCACACTCTTCTATCCTGGCAAACCTCTCTAGCTTCCTCCACATTTATAAAACGAGTCATACACGCACGTCGATTCCTCCGACTTCTAACATGACCAACCTTTAAAATTGGATTGATTTGGTCATGCCATGTTTTCGTCGGTATGCCTCGACTCCGTACCTCATTTACATCATTAACGTATACTTTCTCAACCATTCATGCGTCCATCTCCATCCATGCGTTCCATATGTTCGAACCAACTTAGAACTTGTACTTCAAAAACGTTTTAATTTTTACTTAACTTGTCCGGGAATTTCTACGGACACAACTCTATCTGAGGAGAGAGTTTTTTTTTTTTTTTACTTTTTGTCATTTACATCATTCTTAAATAAAAATATATTAACACCATTAAATTTGATTTATATCAAAATTCTTGATATTTTAGAAAAAAATATCACTTAAAAGTGCGGACGTTCATGTACGCCCATACTCCTTTGAGGAAAGTTTATAAATTTACACCTGATTTTGAATATTATTGAAACTGTTATTTTATTAATTTTTAAAAAGATAAAATAAAATTTTAAAATTATTATATTCTAATCATTTTTCCCAATCTTCTTTCTTCGTCGCTTTTTCCTCACTACCCATTTTTTTCATCCCTCGTTTTTCGAGTACCTACCCTTATTTACTCTTATTGTATTTACCTTTACCCTTAACATCCCTTAATCTGATATTACGTGTAAATCCAAATCAACCTTTAGAGGTATTTTCTTATTTTTAATTGTTTTTATTTTAATTATAATCTCTTCATTAAGCTTTGTAAAATACATTTTATCTTTTCAATTTTTTATTAGAATCTCGATATCTAAAAGGTGTATTCATCATTAAAAAACATTTATTGTTTATTTAACAAATGTAAGGTATTTTTTCTGCAATTGTAAAGAGTTAAACGATGATGTTTTAGAAAAATACGTACAAAATTATACCGATTCTACAGATTCGTAAATTAACCTTTCTAAGGCATTATCAAATGTCTTAGCAAAGTGAAATATGTCTTTTCCATAAATTATAATTAATCTTCTTGAAAACAAATGTTTTCATTATTCTTCTTCTTCTTCGAGTGATCACCCCGGCGAACCTGCCCCTGTCCTGCGCCGCTCGGAACAGCGTCTCCACATTTCGGATGTCGGTTCACTCCCTCACGTTTCGCAGCCAGGATATCTGTCTGGTACTTTTTCAAAAGGTGGTACTTTTTCCCATCTTCCGAAACTTGATGGTTGACAACAGCTCTCTGTCAACTCTAGCTCGCCTCAGGACTTCGGTTTTGGTAATCATGTCTGTCCAGGGTATTCTGAGCATTTAGGGATAAAGACACATTTCACATTATTCCAGTCTGTTCATTGAATTGACTTTTCAATAATTACTATTTTTTAAATATGTTGTTTTACATTATTGTTTAAGAAACAATAAATTTATTTTGAATATGTCTTTAAGTTCTTTTAGGTTATAAATAATTTTTCACGTCCTAGACGTAGATTTACAAGTGTTGAGATATTGAAAATTAAAAGATAAACAACGTTTTTGATAGATTTCATAAAATGTATTTGAATCTAGCCATATCAAAACATAAAGATAGATGTTAGGTCGATTGCAGGTGAGCTGGTAAGATGGCGTCGTGAATATTTAAATAATTAATGATGCATAACTTTTCGAGGTTATTACCTCGGTACACGACATATATTTTTAATCAAATTAACTAAAAATTCATGAATGAGTGTACGTTATTATTTATATTTAAATTAAATGGTCAAAGTTAAACGATTTCACCGTTGGCGTCTTGAGTTTTTTTCCCCTGAGACAAATTATCTCGGAGAATAACGGTTCAACTTCTCTCGTACGTCCTTATGAATCTCTATCTAACATTGGCGTCACTTGCTCTTTTCAAACATTTTCATTTATTTCTTCCGCTATATATTCACTATTAATTCTCTTCAAATACAATAATTGATATATTTCCTTTGTATCAAGATTATAGAAGCAATACCTGGACTCCGAATAAGAACTTAAAATATGATTTTAGATCTTTTTCAAAATATTTATTACAATAAATGCATTAAATGTTCGAAAATGTTCATTTTAATATCCACTAGTATACGCAATATATCAATGATTTTTACCCTATAACTTGAAATACGAAACTTTAAACAGTCACAGAATATTTTATTTTGAAAATAATATTATTATAATATGTTTTAATTTGTTTTTCCACTACATTATTTTGTTACAACCAAGAAACTGTGTCTTTTGTGACCCAGACGATGCTCCAGCGGGAGCTTTGAGGTTGGTTGTAACAAAATAAAGTAGTGGAAAAGCTGTTGTAATAAAAGTGTATAAATATTATTTTTAATAATGCCACACCACAAATAAAGTGCTTCATACGAAAGTATTTTATTTTTATATTTTGAATGTATACAAATGACAGAGTGGTAAAAGCTCTGACTTCCATACCGAAGGTTCCGGGTTCGATTCCCGGCGATAGCAGTATGATTGTCACACTGTCTTTGGTCTAGTGTAGAATTCACGTGACAGTAAAATGGCGATAGATTGGCTACCTATCACATGTCACGAGAATCAATATAATAGCTAAAAAATCAATTGTAAACAGTAATAGGGTTCAAACGACCTGCTGTAAAATACTGGATTTTACCCATTGCAGGTTATCATTTTAAGGATTAATTGTATCTCAATAGAGACGAAGATGCAAATTGGAAACAGAATATAATGGTCGAGGCGTTTACAGGACTTATGACTTGTCATTGGTAATACAACAGTCCCCATTCCGCGCCCTTCTTACAACCACCACGTCTGCCAATTTTTTGGAAGATGTATATATGCTACGATGTTGGGAAACACTACACTTTTTTTAGTTCAATCTACACTAGCGTCATCTATTAAGATTGGATGTAAGCATTTAGCAGAAGATCTTTATTAACGCAATGTGAAAGGCTACCCCGCCAATAATAAATTTAATGTTTACATATAATTAAATATTATAGGCAGCACGGTCATGGTTAGGTAACTTAGTTTCCATTTCACAAAATACTCAACAGAGTATACAAGTTTTTGTTTGTATTAAGAATTATAGAAAACAACCCGCTTTCCTTGATTAAATAATTTGGTATCAAACTTTTTTTAAACGATTGATGTATTTCGTTAATAATAAATTCTTGATTACCTTCACAAGTTGAAATGTTCGATTCGCTTTATTTTAACAGCTGTGTTTGACGACGGCGATAAATAATAAACCGAGGTCCGCCATTGGGCGCTGGTTCTCGCGGGCAATTTCGTCATTCGCGAGCATTCCCGCGTAAACTTTCATGGAACTGTGCCGCCATCTGACGGCGAAAGTAACAAACTGTAATAAAAATGATAATTGCGGCACTGCTATCAGGTCTAGACCGGGGCTTCTAATGAATGAGCTCTGCGAATAACAGGATGGCAATGTGTTTTACATTAGTCAGCGCGTATCAAAACACTTTTATCTAAGGGTAACACTCTCATAAATAAAGTAATTACTTTGATGCATTTTGTTTATACCTTTTTGAATCCACTCAAGAAGTTTTTTTTCTTATTTTCCCTAATAAAGCGCTGTTTGGAATAAACAAAATCTCTTCAAGAATGTATGAATGTTAATAGAGCGAGATAAGTGCATAATTTTTTTGCTAATTAGTAACAATGCCTAGTAATATGCTTAGTAACATTGAATATTTTTTTTAAACTTATTTTATTTATTTAGGTTAAAAACAGCGATTGTAATACATATATAAAAACATGTAGGAACATAGAAATTAGGCAAATTACGAGTACATGCATAAATATAAATGCCAAGCCTGTGCCAATGCCAATAGATGGCGCTAGTGTAGACTGAAGTTAAAAATGTGAAGAGCAGCGTAGCATTCTAGCATATATACATCTTCCAAAAAATTGTCAGACGTGGTGGTCGTAAGAAGAGCGAAATGGGGAATATTGTTAAACATAAAGCGATCACTTAACCAAACCAATGACAGGTCATAAGTCCTGTAAACGCCTCGACCACCATTCTGTTCCCAGAAAACAATTTGATTGATTTCTCTGACTCCTCACATGACCGACATTCAATATTTGATTTATTTGATCGTGCCACGTTCTTCTCGGTCTTCCCTTATTTCTGGTTCCACTTACATCATTAACATACAAAGGGATATTGTCTGTAAATTTACTGAAAAGTTTGTGATTGTTTATTTTGATGTGTAAAATTTTGTAAAACAATATTATATAATGGAAAGTATCCGTCGTTTTTCAAGATAGTCCAAAGGATAAAAAGTAAGGGTATTTTAGATGACTTTAGAGTATCAATCTAAAATGGCAATCATAGTCTACCTGTATACCTTCTTCCCACACCCTTTGGAGGTTCCCCGGAGGTGTGATGGTCCATATTTCCGATATTCGCTGGCCCAGCATCGTCACTCATATCTGTCCCGTACAGAAACCGCTGGTTATTTATGATCCAGCTATCAGAACCGTTATTTATGGTGAAGAAATAATTTTCCGAGCCATTTAACTTATAGGAATTTTCTATATATTTTTTCTGATCCAAAAATTCGCAAAATTGGAAATCAAAAAACGTGTTTTTTAACTTTTAAAATTATTGCATTTCTCATATATACTCGTAATCTACGAGATATAACCTAAGTTTGTATAATAAACTAAAATTTCATTTTTTCCCTTCTATTCCATGCTTCTATCTTACAACCCACCCTACCCCTAGACACAATTCCTCTCCCACCTCCTATTTATATTGAATATATTATATATTTACATTTGTACACTAAGAAAGTGCGTCTGTGTCCCAAAACACGTTGTAAAAAGCGTAAAATAGCCTAGTGATTTTACTGAAATCTTTTGATGAAAGTTCATTTTAAATCATAATGAAATAAAACGATGTTTTTTAATTACTTCCACTTTTATCTTTACTTCGACAGCGACTGGTTTCGCCAGGCTCGCTGGCATCGACAGACTGGTGCCGCTGTTACAAATGCCTTTATATACATACACATCAGGGGTGGTAAACATGATTCTATAAAACATAAACTTTAAATTAAATTGAGTATTGGTATTAAAGTTATTTAAGAGGATTTGTGTTCAATTTAATGAAATGAAAAAAATTATGACAGTTGACATACATAAAATATAACGTTTGAAAAATTGATACTTTGATCTTAAGATTATTGAATTTAAATATAATATGTTATGTTTGCTGCTCTATTAGGTTGGGCGTCCAGTATTTTGGTTTTTCCATGCATGCGAAATATACAATAAGTGGAAAAACTCTGTTTTAATTACGATTATCAAAAAATAGATTTAATGTACCAGAGAAAAGGCAGACATATTAAATCTTGATAAAAACATAAATTATCTAGAAGTTTTTTTATATTTAATGGGAGTTGAATGTTTTGCTTTGCTATTGTATTATCAAAAGCATTTAATACCATTCGTAAAAAATTCTTATATCATAAGCAATCCTTAAGGTTATTTCTACTGGCATAATAATATACATGATTGTATTGTATATATCTGCTCACAGTTGACAAGAATAATAGTATCTTTGATTTTTGAAATAAGAGTGTTGCGTGGTTTCTTTTGTAATGCTAAAAATTGTGCATTATATTAAGTCAGCAAAAATGTAGAAGAATCCAAAAAAGAAACTATCAAATACATTAATGAACTTATACTTATATATTATGAAAGAGTTAACATGATTTTGAAGATGTAATAAGGTTTTTTTCTTAAGTTTTCTCTTCTGTATGTCATAAATAAACTTGTATTACAGTAATTAACTCACATTGTATGTAACTATTATATATCTTTAGAAAAACATTTCATATAAGCGTTCTCTTCTAGTTCAAATCAAAGAGATTCTATTTCACCACCTTATTTCCTTAATGTCTTCTATTGTCCCAAAACAAACAGTCATTGTATCGCGATAAAAAAGGCGAAATAAGTCTTTTTAGCTTCCTCTCCATAAGCTATCAATTAAGAGAGTCAGGATAACAGATGGAAAAGGTCCCAGCAACCTGCCCAAACTTCTG